>JACGDI010005219.1:1092093-1103546 GCA_014898725.1 Jacaranda copaia | reverse complement strand
TACACGATTTTGATCGAAGCAAATGAACAAAAAGCTCAACCCAAACTAAAACTCTCAAAGGATGCCGTAGTAGCAAAACTCGAGAAGGGATAGGCAATCAAGAAGAAAAAGTTGAAAGAGACCAAGGTCGAGCCCGTCAACAAATTCAAAATAATTGAGCTAGAACCAGGGAACCTCGACAAGACTACCCGAATCAGAAGTGACATAGGCCACCACATAAAATATCTTATGTTCGATTCCTACTTAGGAACATTGATGTGTTTGCATGGAAAGCCTCCAACCTCAAGGAATCGACCCCAGAGTCATTGTCCACTATTTCAATATGGACCCCTCATACAAGCCAATGAAGTAGAAAATGAGGACCTTCAATGCTAAAAATGCCAAATCATCGAAGAGAAGGTCAACAAACTTTTAGAGGCAGGATATATTGTAGAAATCCAATACCCATCTTGCCTTTATAATGTTATACCTATCCCTGAGAATGAGGAAAAATAGCGCATGTGTAATAATTTTACTGATTTGAATGAAACTTGTCCTAAAGATCCTAGTCCCTGCCTCATATAGATTTGCTAGTCAAATTTATTGCTGGTTGTGAATTATTAATTATGATAGATGCGTTCCAAGGCTACTATCAAATATTTATGGCACCTAAGGATAGGGACAAAATATCTTTTGTCATCTCCAATAGGGTGTACTACTTCTTGGTCATGTCCTTTAGGCTAAAAAATGTAGGAGCAACTTATCAAATATTAGTAAACTTTATGTTTAAAAAAGAGATCAGAAAATCTATGGAAGTTTATGTTGATAAAATGATTATCAAGACAGAAAAAGTCGAGAATCATTTAATTGACCTCAATCATACATTCTTAATACTGCAGGCATTCAGTGTGAAAACTCAACCCTAACAAGTGTACCTTCGGGGTGCGATAGGGCAAGTTCTTAGGTTACATGGTTAGTTAAAGAGATATTGAAGCAAACCCATAGAAAATTCAGGTCATTTTAGACATTACCCTACCCTAAATGGTCAGAGACGTACAACACCTGGTTGGGAGAATCATAGCCCTTGGCAGATTTATTATTTAGTTAGTTGACAAAAATCTACCCTTCTAGAAGATTCTTAGAAATGCAAAGAAATTAGGTTTCTAATGGACAGAGTAGTGCAACCTGGCCCTGGTTGAACTCAGATAGTACCTCTCATTAGCCCCATGCTCGCTAAATGCAAACTCAGAGAGGTTTATACCTATATTCAGTCATGTCGATGGCCTCAATTAGTCCAGTCTTGATCTCAATCAAAGATAGAATCCATTGATCTATTTATTATTACAGCAAGGCATTACAGGGCCCCAAGCACAACCACCTTGAGATCGAGAAATTTGTCCTTGCCCTAGTCATAGTAGCCTAAACGTTACGATTATACTTTCAATCCCATGTAATCATTGTGTTGATATATCAACCCTTGAAGTAGGTGCTATCGAAGCCAGATGCTTTGGGGAGATTGACCAATTAGGTTATTAAACTAGGAGAATTTGACATCACATTCCAACCCTGAGTGGCCATAAAAGCATCAGTTTTGGCTAATTCACCGCTAAAAAACTAAACCTCTCTGATCAAATTGACCACACCCCTCTTGTGTGGGCTTTACGTGTTGATGGATCATCAACTGCTTTGGAGGGTGGGATAGGTGCTTCACTCTGCTCTCCACTCCCAGAGGAATATGGTTTTGCGATCAAACTCGACTATTCGATAACCAATTATGAGGTAGAGTACAAGGCTCTCCTCACGGGCATGAAGATGGTAATGGACCCTGGATGGCAATCACTAATTCTCAGCTAGTCACAGAGCAAGTCGAAGGAAACTTCAAGGCCAAATAATCCACTATGAGCTAGTACCTGGCTAAGGTGAAAAAACTACAACAGTCCTTCAACAAATTCACCCTCAGCAGGTACCCCAATTGGAGAATGAGTGAGCCAATGCCTTGTCCAAGTTTGCAAGCTTGACGAAGGGGACTAGAGATAGAACAATAACATTTTTGATCACTAGCAAACCCACAATAAACACCCTCGACCAGAACTTGGTGAGGAGTGTCAAAGAAGCCACTTTTTCTTGGCTAGATGCAATAAAATTCAACTTGAGTTTAGGAACAATCTCCTAGGACAGTAACGAGGTAAGCAGACTCAGAGGTTAAGCAACTAAATTTGCCCTTGACTAGTATGGCCAACTTTACAAGAGGTCAATATCTGAACCACCCTTAAAGTGCTTAACCTTAAACCAAGCCATGAAGTCTTACAAGAAGTTCACACAAGTATTTATGGAAATCATTCTGAAGGATGGTCCTTGGCCTATAAAATTATCAGAAATGGGTATTTCTAGGCCACACTGTTGAAAAACACTATCGATTTCGCTAGAAGGTGTTTGTCCTATCAAGTCTACTCAAACATATTGTATCAAGCTATGACATCAATGGTAAATGTTCAAGTCACATGGCCATTTGACTAATGGGGGGTCGACATAGTTGGTTTCTTACCATAGACATCAGGTCAAAGAAAGTTCATTATTATCGCAGTTGAATACTTTACTGAGTAGGTCAAGGCAGAGGCAGTTCCTAAAATAACTAACACCACCATCAAAAGTTTCATTTGAAATAATATTATCTGCAGTTTTGGCCTCCCAAAGGTCTTGATCTCAAACAACCAAACCCAGTTCTAGAGAAAAAACATAAGAAACTGGTGTGAAGCTTTTGGGATCCACTAGTATTTTACCTCATTTGGGAAACCCTAGGCTAATGGCCAAATTGAAGTAACAAATAGAACTATCCTCGACCACCTCAAAGCTCGAATAGAAGAGATTGGAGTTGTTACATGTTATGGGCATATAGAACAACCCTTCCAACAACTATAGGTCACAACCCTTATAGTTTAGTCTATGGTTTAGAGGCAATCATCCCATTTGAATTGATACAACATACAACTCAAGTAATCCACTTCAATTCGATTAAGAACACATCTGAGAGGAAACTCAACTTGGAAACCATTGATGAGGTGCGATAAAAAGCTTACAACACGATATAAGAATACAGATTGAATATAGCAGAACACTACAATAAGGAAGTCTGACCACATAATTCAAAGGTCAGAGACTTTGTCCTCAAAAAAGTAGAGGTTTTATATAATGTTGGGAAACACAACTTTAAGTGGAAGGGCCTTTATACGGTGGTTAAAGTATCTAAGCACAATGCTTATTGACTTGCAGATATACACGGTGATGAGCTTCCATGACTGTGGAATGTAGTCAACTTGTAAAAATTCTGTGTGTAATGAGAACCAAAGTCCCTTATCCCCCGTTGTATTGCAATATCATCCCACATTTATAAGAAATATCTACATTGCGTTAGTTATCTACTCATACCATGCAGTCAAGGCTTTCTAGCCTATTTATGCTCAACCTCATTGTCGACAAATGCAATGACTCCAAGCTATACAATCAAGGCTTTCTAGCCCACATGCATAAATGAGCTGATCATTTATGATTGACCTCATCGTTGACGATCACAACAGCTCCAATCCGTATAATTAAAGCTTTCTAGCCCACATATATAAATGAGCTCATCGTTTAAGATCGATCTTGTGGTTGATGAACACAACGGCTCCAAGTCGTATAATCAAGGCTTTCCAACCTAAGTAAATTAATGAGATGATCATTTATGGTTGACCTCATGGTCGACAATGGTAATGACATTAAGCTACAGAAACATAATTTTTCAACATTAATGTACAAAATGCAATGATTGTTTGCCATCTGCCTAGTAGTCGATCCTAGCGATCACCATACCTTGTCAATGCAAACATCGATGCTAACCTCAAATATAGTTGAGTTATCCACACTCTTCATTGAGAAGTTAATTTTTTTATGCTTAATATTAGTGACTATTGACCTTAAGGTTGATGAACAAGTTGGATTAATCTGGTATTAATTCTGTAATGCTTACTCTAGTTGACCTTTGTGCCGAGTAAGGACATTATTAAAACCTCATTTAAGAATTATTTTATGCTATTTGAAATTAATTAGATTTTTTCATCGATTACAATAGCTGATAGTCAACAAGAATGACAAAATGGCAAAACGAAAAATAGAAAGCACTCATCAAGGGGCAAAAAGAATAATTTCATTAACCTGAATAGTTTTTGATTGCAAAGTGAAAGTTATACAAACACGGCTCACAGGGTGACCAAAAAAAAATAAAAAAAATAAAAAGAATGAAAGCCTCGCAGGTTAACCACATAGTTTGTGGAGATTACTTGACCCAGCACCTTCAGCTTGTACAGCCCGAGTGCTATCATTAATCGCTTGCTTGAGCTCATCACTTAAGGGGATAGCAACTACCACAGGGCTCTCTATTTCCTGCTCGAGCACTAAGGTGAGAGGCAAAATATTAGCCGGCAGTGGTTGAGATGGCCCCGCAATATCGACTAGAGAGGTACCTCATGGAAGAGGTAGGAAATTTGTAATTTGGACTTTGCTCTCACGAATCTCGAATGTAAAGTCGTTGGTAAAGTTGAACTCTTTGGCTAACTCATTGAGCCTTTTTTGGACATCTAAAATTGGCTCGATTGCAGGTGCAACAACAACTCCCTCATCAGCGGCAACCTCATTAGGGTCGGGATACATCCTCAACTGCTCATTCAGCATCAGATTAACGTACACCGTATCTTTTGGTCAAAATTCGTAACCCAGGTACTCTAGGTGTTGGATTTATTTGTTAAAGGCATCTTTTATGTCATCGAGTGAAAAGACGACACTTGTATCTTGAAATGCCAAGCATAACATGAACTCCTGCACGACCTCTCATCACATCAATGGTAACTTTTTATAGAATTTATCCTGATCATCCTGAAGGGTTATGTTGTACCCTACTGCTCGACCAGATTCATAACCTTATTGAGCATCCAACCTGGCTTTGTTTAGTAGCTTGTCTATCTAGGTTTTTTCAGTATTAGCAAGGATGAGCTACGAATTATTCAAAGTGAGTTGGTTTTCCCTATCTTGCAGCTCTGTGCTCAACTACTTGATCCATATTTATGCATAATCGAGCTGAGCTTTGAGCATCTCCATATCGCCCCCTTCGCGAGACAATCACGATCGCCAAGTGTTAACTTTGATCTTCTATAAAAATGGTAGCCCAATTGGCTCCCCTGCAAAGAAACACCTAAGTCAACGACTAGGCCACGCTTGACTACCATATATATTATTTGATCAATCACTTACCATGTTTGAATGATACTCTAGTGCCCTCAGTACTACATTCTAGCTCAAGTCCATGAACTTCTTCTGGTCAACTGTGAATAGTTTAGCCATTATCAGTTTTAATGGTGTAGCCCCAATCAACCTCATTGACAACATCAAATAAGAATTATGGATGGCCATGGCTTGTTTAGTCCCAAATCGACGTGAAGGAAACTTTTGAAGCTGGAATAGCTAGTTATCCTTTTGCTAACTAAAGAGGTTGTATTCAATTAGCTGGCTTGTCTCTCCAGCTTTCCCTTTCCCTTTTTCAGCAGTTGTTATCTTTGGGGTAGGCTTCATCTGCTCATCCAGTTACCTCTTTTGTCAACCAGTGGGACTCTTAGTCGTAGTAGTCATGGGTTGAGATGGCATTGTAGCAGGCAACTGTAGTACTATTTTTGGCTACAGTGTGGCCACTACAGCAACCTCTTGATGAGCCACCATAGCTTGACGACGCTCTTAATTCCTTTGTGCATGTGCTAGCGCCTCAACTCGTGCTCAATTTGTGATCTCTTCTTAATCTACAAGCAACACAACAAAAAAAAAAGCAACAATTAGAATTACTAGAAAGTTGTATCAAAAGCATATTCAAATAAAATCAAAAGGGTCGTCTACCTAGTTGATCACCTCCTAGTAAGTCCAACTGGGTATTGTCAGCCAACACCAAATTTCTTTCCTTGATATACACTGAGGTCTCCATTTAACCGAACTCAACTAAATTCTAAATGAAAGTATTTAGCTAAGTAGGAGTTTGAATCGTCAGCATCTCAATGTGTGCCATCCACCACCCCTAGGAATATTAAAACCTTTGAGTGCTCGAACATAAAACTACCTCTTCTTCCACTCCTGGTCGTGGAATGATAAGGGGGTGGCAAGGAATTTATGATGAGGTCAAGTTGTCAACTAGTAAAAGCCTGACTTGTTGGTACTACTCAATTTTCAAGACATAGGTAATTGAAAAAGGTTAGGGAAGTTTGCAAATGTGGTAGGTTGATCGATCATGTACATCAAAATGGCAAAGTTGTATATGGTCAAAAAATAATTTAGTAAAAGTTGTGTTATATAGGCCTCCAGGTCTATCAATAGGTCGAATATAGGTTGAGCGAGTGAAAATCTAAGTCCGCATCTTAATGCCTCTTTGAATACAGTAATGCACCTACGAGGCGGTCGATGCATTCTATCAGATAGGCCAGGTACTATCAGCTATATTCATTGGGAATGCGATAGACCTGTCTAAAGTGCGTAAGGTCAATAGGAGTCAGTTTGGATACTATTTCACTATAGTGGTCGGGGAAAAATAGTCGACCACAGGATACTAACACATGGCTTGGCCCAGTTTCATCCCCAATAACAGCACATCACTACTCGAGTTGTTGATGGTTCAACTATCAAGGGTGGAACTATTCAACTCACTAGTCAAGTCCGCTTCCCCCCTTAGTGGAGTTCAATTAGACTTAGTAGCCTCACAGTTACTACTTTGGCCACTCACATCATTGAACGAGCCCAACATGATTAACGAAATGAGATGATTTAAGATTTTGAGAGACTTACACATTTTTGACAAAGGCTAAAGCAGGGAATGAATAATAATAAGAATGGTAAATGGCTGACTCGACCTCACGAAAAGCTATAAAAGTAAAAATAAAACTTTTCACAACGCCTATTTATAGGCACTTAGGTGTGGGAAGCTAAACGCCTATAATAATGATGCAACCTTCACTTGAAGCTTTATGTGACCCAACGTAACAAATACATTAAATATGTTAAAACCTTGGTTTATATAGAAACCTTGTTCAACTATTTTACCTTGCCCTCCACAAACTAGCTACTCCCCAATCCTTCTCGTTGATACTCTCAATTAGAATTTGAAAATGGGGATGGGGACTCATAATGGGGGATGACCCAATAAGCCTAACCCAGTAGATCTTGATTCAAAAAAAGGACACATAGTGGGGTGGCCCAATTGCCTTTCAGGCCCAGGGGAGGTCGAGTTTGGACCTGTTGTCAGCTTATTCAACCTCCTTGGTTCCCTCCTACCATCACTTTTGGCAGCACCATTGTCTTTCGACCAAAGCTTGTATCGAATGTAGGAGGTCAGTTGATCCTACGAAAGAAGTGAACAAGCACATAGAAGTGTCAATTGTTAACCATAGCCTAAAAATAGCACACAAATAGGCGTGTAGGTCGACCTATCGGAAGAACTATCCTACCGCATTAAATGCCCCATCAGCCGGCATGCCTTTGCATTAATGGCGCATGCTGTCTTTTGCACCACCTTTACTGCCACACTAGACAAGAGGCGCGCCACCTGTGTACTACTTAGTTTGAGAAAGCTGGAGATGAAGATACCTGAAATAGTACACAAAAGGGAAAAGATCTAAAGGTCCTCAAGCAATGACAGTATCTCATTCCACATGACAAGGGCAACTTTAAGATATCAACCATTTGGAGAAGGCTATAAATACCTTATTATCAACCTCCCATAAGTTATGCCATTCAATACTCAAAAGCTCTCACTCTGCTGCTCAATTATCTAGTCACCCATATACTGACTAGAGCGTTAGAGTGCCTGAACTGATGGCATCTCAACTAGCCTGATGTTTGTTGTTGATTGCAAGATTCGGCCCCAATTTTCTTGGAAATTACTCATGAACCATCCTTGGATCGATTTATTAGATTTCAATGTTAACTTAGTCCAAAGTAGGTTTCACCCTCATCAAAAACCAAACGGGGCTTTCTCTTCAAGACTAAGGTACGTAATTTTAAAATAAATCATTAGCCAAACTTGACATGCAAGCCGGATAGTCCACAAAAAAAAGAAAGAAAGAAAGAAAAAGAAAAGAAAGAGATGATCTTTTACTTCTTCTTCTTTTTTTTTTAATTTTCCCCCCTCTGCTTTTCAATTGAGAAGATGACTTGCTGTTTAGTGTTCCCCTTTCCACCCAGCCCATTGGCCCAATGTTGATTGCTTTTGTAGATAAGGTACAAGTTCCCTTGGATGTCATTAACTTATAGCAAATTGGCAGGAAAAACAACACTAATATTTTCTTTTTAATTTTTAATAAAAAATTATTAGTTGTAGGTTCCTCAGCTATCCTCTATACAGTATTAAACTCCACTATCAATACTTCACAGTTTCTGTCAATGGGACTACAACCAACTGGCAGTGCTTGGACAATTCCGGAATCATGAAGGTCATCTAGTCTAGGAAAAGAATCAATAGGCATTATATTAATATTGAATAGAAGTAAAATTAGAACTAAAACCCTTCTAATTATTTGCTACAAGCATATCAAATTTCCAGGTTATTGACGTTGATGATGACACTTTGCGAAAATCACTTAAGGCATCTAAATGTAATTTATTTTAACAAGTTAAATAAATACTTACACTTTACGCAGGTGATATGTAATCTTAGAAATATTTAAAGATACTCGTATTTTCAATCAAGTAAGTTGTATTATATAAAATAATTTATTTGTTTTCTGCAATGCTCTACAATTAAAATAATCCACTTTGACATATATGAAATCATAATTTCTATTTATAATCTACTTCCATATGAAATATATTTTTAAATCTTCATTAAGTACTATGAAATTATTGCTCTGTCAGTTCTATGACGAATAAATGAACATTGTTTTGCAATTCTAGTTTAAATTACTCAATACATGTATAAGACCCTTGCAAGGCAATTTAAAATTGATACAGTGATTAATAAACTCCTAATTAAATAAAATATTCCTAAATTTTAATCCAAAAGTTTTCATTTTTATTCATTTCATACATTTGCACATATAAGTGCAAATGTATTCTTTTCTTGTGTTTGGCCAAATTTTTCATGGCACTGTATTTTGACTATCAATGTAGTTAATTAGCAAGAAGTTGCGATTGCCAATTAAAGAGACATGAATTTATTAAAATTCAAACTCACGACCTCTCATATTATATGAAAATTTTATTGTCATTGAGCCGCATGTCATTCTAATTATTTTCATTCCTACTATATGAGATTATGTCCTAAGCATATCCTTGTGCTGACTAAAAGCAAAATGATTTTTAAATTCTTTTCTACAATAGCATTTCATATTATCACGTCCGCTGCATATTTTTGTGCAAACTTGAAACCCTTTGGCTTTATAGGAGTATGTCATTATAATTGTTTCTCTCTCTCGAGTCTCGGGGACGGTGCAGGTACTAAATCGGATTGCTGGAGTGGACCGGACTTGCGACTTGGTCAAAGACCAAAAGGGCACGACTTCCATCAACCTGACTGATTCCTAAATTTCCATTTGCAGAAGAAATTATCCCCAGGACCTTCCGAAGATAAGTGGGGGTGGGGAATATGTAATGAATAAAGTATGAAAGCGAATTATGATAACTTAGTATTTATTAAAAGAATATTATAAAAATGGGTCAGCATGCCTATGCCTTTTGCCCTACTCCATCCGCCACTTTTATTTATTTATTACTCCACATACATTTGTTTATATTTTAGAGTATGCATCGGTGTAGCCTTTTACGTGTAATCATTAATGTTAAAACTAAAAAAAGAAAACTTTTGCTAGTGATTTTCTTTGTACTTTTTGAAAATAAATTAAATTCTATTTCATCTTTCTCCCCCTAATCTGCATAAAGAGTTCTAACAGTATAATTTCAATAGTTTTCAATAACTTTTTGGAAAATTTTGTGTCTCTCATAGTTCCAAACTATGTGGAGACAAAATATAAACTAAAATACCAAAAAAAAAAACACTCTTAAGTCATGAAGGAATATTTTGTCCCAAAACAAAAACAAAAACAAAAAAAATATGAAAAAGAATAGTTCTTTGTTTTTTTTGGGACAGTTCATACTACTTGAACATTTCTTGGGGAATGCGTGGGTCCCCTTAAATTATGGGGGCATGGGCTCCGGTTGTTACCCGTGCAAAATTAAACGTTGCCGCAGCTGCGGGCCTGCTGCTGCTCTGTCTTAAATTATGATGTACTGGGAAAAAATTGAATTCACATGGACGAGTAAATTGGAGCATTTATTTCTCAAATTGGATCAAATTTGGATCCACTGTAGTGATCCATCCGGAAGATGGCTCAACGTTTTTACCTGGTATCCATTATTCTTCCATGGCAAAAAACGTGGTCTTCATTGGCCCGCGAACTTAAGCCGTAACGAGAATTTTTTAATGTTCAAGTCAATAGTTGACAAGATTATATACTTAAAAATATAATGAAAATTGAGAATTTGGCCTGTCATCTATATTACAATTCTAGACATCCACATTTTCATGAATTAAGAGGGGAGATTCATCAAATTGAATAATAGATTAATACAGTTCAAGATGTCAACATTTTTATGAATTAAGAGTAAAAATTCATCAATTTAATAATAGGCCCGATTCACCAATATGATTTAATACAATTCAAAACAACATATCGTAAATGAATTTTCTGAATATTCCATCAATATGTATATATGATGGATTTGGTTGAGTCATACTTTGTAATGATATGATGTATAATTGATAACAACATTTCTTATTAATATAGAACAGGTAGGTATCACAAAGGCCACCACTAAAAATTGTTCTCTTGTGTCAAGAGGTGGCCAAAGATCTCTGTAAATGGTCCAAAAGCTTCACGCAAAGAAAACAGCATAGGCACAGCTCTTGTTAGGACAATCATACACAACAACAAAAGACATTAATTAGCATTAGCAAAACAGACCAAAAGCCGCTGGGACTTTCTATCAACTCTTGTCAATACCTAGGCCTCTCCAATAATAATAATACCAAAAAGAAAAGAAAAAACAAATTCTCAAACGAAAAAATATCCTTTGCAGAAAGAATTTTGCTGCCGTTCAAGATTAACTGTCCGAATATTATCTCAAGCCCCATAATTTCTATAGAAATTCAAGAACCCAAAAGAGGCATCTTTCGTTTTCTGTATTAATTGCTAGCTCCATTGGAGTCCCCTCTGTGCTTTGTGTCTCGCATCAATCGCCGCAGTAAATTCTTGCAAAATCTGATGATGATGCCAATGGAGCCCTAAAGCTAAAGGACAAACACATCCCCAAAAAACACACAAGACACACTCTGCCCCAAGTACTAAAACACACACACTGACACATTTTTTCTCATCATATGGCAGCTACCACTACTCATCTCAAGTTCCAAACGC
>JACGDI010005219.1:1077781-1091993 GCA_014898725.1 Jacaranda copaia | reverse complement strand
TTGTGATGATATTGAGGTTTATATTGAGACTCTCAGGTTGATGTATTGTAAGGATTTGAGAAAAAAGCTTATGAAAGAGGATGTTCCCCGTGTGCTGGGTATTCTTAAGGTAATGCTGCAATGTGTATGTGCATCTATTTTCTATATCAAATTAGTTATGTTTGTTCTATTGGTTATATGTGCTTAAATGTATCAGTGAGTGTGATAATTAGGCAGAACAGAAACAGAAATACATATCATAGATGACGAAGGAATCAAAGAAAGATAGGGGAAACGGCTCTTGTCTTGTCACTCAGAACAAAGGTTTGTCGGAATCAAAGGAAACTATTCGAAATGGCTCTTGTCTTGTTGCTTGGAAGCTGGGTTTGTCTGCTGCTGTATGAATTCGAACTATTACATTGATGCATACAAGTGGATGGTAAGGAAAACCTGCAAACCAAATGAGAAAATGATGTATTTAGCGGAATGGATGAATTAACTTATGATAATGGACGCTTGCTAGACCTTAAATAAATCACTGTCTGACTGTCAATTCGAGCAACACTGCTTGAGTTAGAGCTCAGATTGCTGGAACCACAGAATTTGATGAACTAGGAATTGGTCTTTCTTAGATTACCGTAATAACACTGTTTGGGAAGTTTAGGGCTTGTTTGGTTGTAAATTGCCAAAATATTTTCCAACTCTCAAAACACAAATAAACAATCTATCACATTCTTCAATCCCACAATCCAAAATACACCCAAAAAAGCTTGAAATTCCCTCCCAATTCATTTTGTACCCATTCCCCAATATCTAACCTTCTCATTTTTTATCCCCCTACCCAATCTATGTATACACACATATAAATAATTTTAAAATATTAATTTTATCCTATCAATCCAATAAAAAAGATATTGATGCGATATCTTGTCCCCTCCCAAAGCACAAACAAATCATTTTCCACCTACCATCCAAAGCACAAACAAACAACTATCACATTCACCTACTCGACTTCCCAAAAATTATATTTTGGCAAAATGCTCCAATTCATAAACAAACAATCCAAAAACAATGCAAATTTTTTAGTGTTATTCATAACTTGATTAATTGATGAAGGATTTCTAGGAAACTTCAGTTGTTTACTTTTGTTTATTGAAATTCGAACTAAATTTGTTTAGATGGTAATTCTAATACAAATTGGACATTCAACTATTAGTTCTTCATACATCAGAAATAACTTACAGGGGAAAGAAGATTTAGGTATTGCCAACTCAGAATTGCTCATTATTGAATTAGGTTGGTTGTTGCTCTAACATGGTGCCTGTGTAATAGTCGTTTTGTTGCTGTTACTGGTCCTGTGGTTTCTTTGCTATTGTTGATTCCATGATGATAAAAACCTATAGTTCTTAATTCCTTTGTCATAAGTAATTCAGTTTCTGATTTTCTGATGTAAATCTTGCTTGGAATTATTGAATTGCTGTTAAGTAAAAAAGTTTGGGGTAACTTACATTTTTTTTGTGTTGTAATAGGTTTGATCTGCTCACATCCTTCTCAGTTCAGAAATGTGTCTGATAGACAAACAAATATGAAATTGATTATAGCCTAAAAAACTCAAACTTAAATTTGGACACTAGGAGAAACCTAAGCCTAAAAATTTTAGGTACAAGTACATCAATTTTTGATGTTAATTTGATTCCAATACCAATGAAAACCTCCAACTGCTACAACTGCGATAAAACATGTTAGGGGTGTTGAGATCCTTCCTAGATAAATCCTCCCATTCTTAAGTTGGTAAGCAAGATTTGTCTTGCCAAAAAGACAATTAGAAATTCACTCTAGTAAAAGGAAGATGCTGAAAGAAATTGTCTGAGAAATGGTTGATCGGCCAAAAGAAACTTACCTCCGGGGTTCTCTGAAAGTTATTTGAATGAAGGCCACTACAGTTACCTGCTCATTACTTTCCCCAATCCTCAAAGCATGGATTTTCTTGAATTCTCATAAATGCCGACTGCCACCTCTCAGGTTGGACTGACTCGTCGGAATCCGCTGCAGCCCAGCATCTTCAATAGTTTGCGGGCTGGGGGAGAAACTCGTTTAACCTTCTGACCCAGCTCAGCCGATGCACCCCTATCTTCTGAGCTATGGGCCAATCTAAACCTTGCAAACGCAACAGGCCAGCCCCATTGAGGCCCAGGACCTATGCCCGTATCATCAAGTTTGATTAAGTTACCTATATATGTTCATTTTGCATTACATGATTGGTGGTGCTATTAAACTATTAGAGTTTGAATAGAAACATGGATTAATGTCTTTGTGGATCTAGATATGCATCTTTTGATTGTTTTAATCATTTTGAAGTTTTAAGAGTAATGCTTAATTGGTAGCAATGAAGTTTTGTGATACTCTGACTTTCAAATTCCCTATTAGGACTATGAAACTTAATTTCAAGCTCTTATATTGCATTGTTGATTCCTTACTTTGGACCATCCATTTCTTCCAATGAAGTCCTCAAGAGATATAGGCTACAATCCTGACTGATAATTGGCAGAGGGTTCAGGCTTTTCTACAGAATGTGAAATCCTTCAAAAGCTATTTGATCAGAATTAGATTCCCCAAAGTAGGCCATTTTTGTCATGAGGCGATCTTTGTATTGACACCTTCTACTTAAAACTGTTGGACTTTGTTCATAATTACAGTCTTCTTCCATCAAAATATCTTTATGCAGTTGAAGTACTCATATGTTGGATCTGTATTATAGTAGAGTTCCACTGTCCTGAATTTGCAGATGGTACAGAAGTATAACCATGCTGACTCTTATCTCATGTACCTTGTTATTGAATTTTGTTAATTTGGATGTTTCTTCCCCTGAAATTTCATCCGTTGCATAGGAAGCTTTATGCAAATTAAGACATGAATGATTGCTTTTCGTACATTTGTGTAAAACCTTTGGGTGTATGGTATGTGATAATCTGGTTGATGGCTTCTATTATAGGTCTCAGCGGCAATTGGATTTGATGCTGGAGTGTTATCTTGCTTGGAGTATCTAGAAGCTGCTCCGTGGGCTGAAGATGAGGAAGAGAAGGTAGCTTCACTATTATCAGAGCTTAGGCTTGAAGGAGTTGGGGCTGGGGAAGTTTTGAAGAGAGTTTCTCTTGATGTTACATCAGGGGTTGAGGATGGAAATGATCATGAAGAAGTGCTTGTCAAGCTATTGCAGGTTGTTCTTGAAGGAAAAGATGAGAAGGCTAGGAGAGAAATGAAAACTTTGGTGACCAAAATGCTGCGAGAGAATTCATCACAGAATGACTTGAGGAAAGAGTCGTTGTACTCTGCTTGTGATGGGTGCCTGAAATTGCTCTGCCATCATATTTTACAGGCAGCAGAAGGAGACACGCAGGACGTAGGTCAGATAGCACGGCAGGCAGATAATTTGCATTGGCTGTTGGATATACTGATAGATAGACAGATTGCTGAGGACTTTTTAAAGACTTGGGCCTCACAGTTGGAATTATCTGAGGCACATTCTAAAGTGCCCGCCATCCACAGATATGAAGTCAGCAGAGTTACGGCTAGGCTGTTGGTTGGGATTGGAAAGGGACAGCTTTTGGCATCCAAAGAGGCCAGGTGCATGCTTTTGCAGACATGGTTGGTGCCATTTTATGAGGACTTTGGATGGATGAGGAGGGCCTCAAAGGGTCTTGACCGGCATTTGATTGAGGACGGCCTTAGCAACACTATATTAACCCTGCCAATGGCCTGGCAGCAGGAAATTTTGCTGTCATGGTTCAACCGGTATCTAAATAATGGTGACGATTGTCCCAATATCCAAAGAGGCTTTGAAGTTTGGTGGAGGAGGGCATTCTGGAGGCGAAACGGTGAGCTTGAGAGGCCTCGTCAAATGCGAATCATGGCTGCCAATACAGAGAACTCGTGATTTTGACAGGTGTGAAAATATACCAATAGTTGAGATTGCGTGCAAATTTGAGCTAAAAATTCAATCATATAGCGTGGATTAGGCGTGGTAGGGCTCGGATGGTGGATGAAAACTAGAAATATCATTTCTGATTTCATTCAAATATGAGCTGGTGGTGGTGGTGGTGGTGGTGGTGGATAAGCTTTCTCAGCTTCCTTTTGATCTTGGTTGCTAAAGTTTGCCCTCACTCAGATATATTTATGACTAGGCCATTCTTTTCCTGTGGGTATGTGATTTTCTTTTTCCCAGCAGTACATATTTGTTCTCTAATGTTTCTTGATACTATTACCATTGTTTTTCATCTCTTACGAAGTGATTCTGGTTGACAAGGGTTCTTAATTTTTCCTCGTATTGGTGGTATTGTTGTATTTATTCTGTAGTTTCAGTTGTGTGCTTATGCTAAATGCGCCATTAGTAGAAATACTTTATTGCTTAGAGTCCAGCTTAAAAATTACCACTTGATGCCGTCGTTCTGAGAGTTTGAGCTCCGGTAATTTGTAATAATTACAATTATCTATGTAATGGGATTTATGTGAATTTTATTACACAACATATGAATGATTATAATTGTTTGAGATTTGGAATCTGGAGAACTCGTAAGATTAATTTGGGTCTGTCTTTGATTCGTAAACGAGGGACAGCAACAATTGTGTTTGTGTTGGAATGAGTCAAAGTCCTTTATTTAAAATAATGTGGTGTAAATTTTACATGAAAAAAAACCATTAAAATTTTTATTTTATTTTATATTTCGTTTTTTTTATTTTATAAATATGCATCAACTGTCTAATTTTTTTAATAAAAATAATTGATTAAAAATTAAATATATTTTGTGTATATTTATAAAATTGAAATAGGAAATGAAATATGAAGTGAAATAAAAAATGCAAAGCGAACAAAAAGGGGTGTCGATATTTCGGAGGATGGCAACTTAATTGATAATATTATATATTTCAAATGATTGGTGGATGATCATTTTCCTTCAACTTATTATATTAGGACAAATTTCTCGGTAGGAGTGTTGCTATTTGTTTGCAAATGTTATCACAATTCTCCTGTTCTCATATGATGGTGACCCCTTTTGAATATTTTTTCATCAATATTTTTTCTTATTTATTTATTTATTTCCCCTTTTGGGCTAGTCATTCTAAATCAGCTCTTATTAATTTCTGACCAATGGGATGAAAAATTTGTACTTATAATTTCAAGTTATGAATAAAAAATTGTAATAGAATGTTTTCCACAAATGAAATACTTTATAATGAAGTCACTTTGAACAGTTGTATTTACCAAGCAAAGGGAATGCCCGAACAGGTAAAGTGACTGCATTTGTCCTATAAAACAAGTTTAGGAGACTTGGATAACTTCATGTCTTGGCTTAAATAAAAGTAACACTACTTCCCATTATCCAGCATAAAGTTTGAGAGAGACTTATTAATCAATATTATATATATATATATATATATATATATGGCTTATCATACGCACGGAATATTCCACATAATTTAATGTTCAGCTTAAGTTCAACATGCCATGGAATTTTAGGACATAAACTCCGATACTAGTTTCTTGTAATGTGGTGGTGGTAGGGGTGGAAATTTGAGATGATTGGGAGGTTGCAAAAACTTAAATCCAATATTTGGGAGGCTTTGAATATTATTTAACTACTGAGAATTATATAAGAAAAATATTTTACTTGGTTTTGTAACTTAAAATTTGTCTAAATAATAGTTATAGTAATTATATTTATTTTAAATCAAGATTTCAAGAATATTGTTTGTGTGCTTTGAATGATTCATATCTCATGATTGGGTACAAATTTACATAGTGAACTAATTATTTATTTTTTATTTACACGCATACGTACGCCAAGAATTCGTTAGGATTTGAAATTTGAATCATAAACCTTAAACCTAACAGACTCAGTACATAAAGTCATTTTAACTTTATTATTGAAAGATTACCGAAGCTTATTGGGCGAAAATGAATACAATTAATGATGTGGCGGTAGTTTGTTTTGCTTGCTATTGCTGCATGATTAATTATTATCTCCCTCATAATTATAAAGTATCAGTAACTCCGTCAATCCATTATAAAAATTTAGGATAACGTTTGATAATAATTATTCGTAGACAATTGAAGATTAGGTTTTTTGTCCGTTTTACAAGATTTGCTCACTATCTTCCGAGCTAGGAAAACGTTGGATAAGTCTTGAAGAAACTCTTGCCGATTTGTCAGTATTTTTTACTATTTATCCTAAGCTTGATTAGTGTTTCTGAGGTTCAGTAATCAGATTGCACGATAAGGTGTGTTT
Organism: Jacaranda copaia; assembly: GCA_014898725.1. Taxonomy (NCBI): domain Eukaryota; kingdom Viridiplantae; phylum Streptophyta; class Magnoliopsida; order Lamiales; family Bignoniaceae; genus Jacaranda; species Jacaranda copaia. The sequence continues at coordinate 1,085,730 of JACGDI010005219.1, read as the reverse complement.
TTAACTTAGATAAAAAAGAGGTTATAGTAATTTGCAATTTTTTTATGAGGATAAAATCCAGTCAAATATAATGGGGAGAGTGTGTTTCAAAAAGACTAAACATTTAATTTATTCACAACAAATTTAAATATTATTATTATTATTATTATTATTATTATTATTATTATTATTATTATTATTATTATTATTATTATTATTATTATTATAAAATTACAGGACAATTACTACCTGCATATGAGTGAAAGAAACATGTGAAAAGGATAAAATAAGAAATCATTTAAAAACGGAACAAACGAATCGCATAATTTGTCAAGGCTGCATTTAATTTGAGTCGGTTTCATTCGTACAATTAATAATCTAATTTAATCTTAGTCCATAATTAGTTAGAATATATAGAAATTAGGTGGCCTCTTGTGGTCATCTGATTTAAGACATTAAAAAGGATTTATGATCTTCGTAATTTAGGTTTTCCATTTGATTTGCAATTCTATATGTTTTCTTATTTGTCCCCAATGTATGAATACTATGTCAATTCAAAACAGGAGACACAATGGTAATTTAACATCTAATCTCACTTCATATTCCAAAATTTGATATACGTATGGTTAATCTTGTGAATAGTGCACAGCTGGAGCAGGCTTGGAGATAAATTTACTTCAGCCCATCATTAATATTAAACACCTATCTAAACTAATTTAATGAACCAAACATGGCCTTGGAAAACAAGCAGAGGTTGGGTCTTTGAGTAAGGTCTAATAGCATGTTTGATTGGTCAGAATACAAAGATAGGCGTGCCCAAAATTAACCACGAAGCACGCTCTGAGCCTACACTTTATATATGTTAGGAAGCACATCAAGATCTCAAGTTGAAGGTACTAAATAATCATATTCATACCATCATAATCAAATTTACTTTTCAATCCTCTTGACTTAAAAGGAGATAACATCGCACCCCAAGTCCTTTTTCAAAGCAAAAAATTTAAGCTAATCCTCATTGAATATCACATATCAAAATGAGAACAAAATTGTGTTGTGGGATATATATACTATAAATCTCTAGCATCAAATGATGGAGAAGAAGAATACACAATCTTCTTCTTATATCCATAGGCTGCCACTAACCACAGTTGATAGTATACGGTATTAAGAAGATGTTTGGCAATATTTATTTAAAATATTTTATAAGCTTTTACATTTTATAAGATGTTTTTGACACTTGTAAGATATTAGATCTTATTTTTAAAATAAGTTGTTGAAATGTTTGGATAAAATAAGATCTTAGAGCTTATAAGATGTTAATAATGATGTTTTTGTAATTAAAATAGTTAACAATAAAAGAACTTTTTAAAATCTTTTTTTAGGACCTTATAAGCTCTTTTTTTTTTAAAAAGAAAATTATCAAATTCTTTTTATCAATTTATAAGCTCTTAAACATCTTATTATATGTTTTGAGGGGCTTATAAACTCAACCAAGCATCCTCTAAATGCATCCAAACAATGAATTGAAGATAGTGGTGTCGTATAATAATCAAAACAACGTGTTGCCAAAGATAAATTTTTAAGAAATTTAATATTAGCAGATAAAAGTAAATGTAGATTAGGATATCAATTCTCAACATAAAGCGCTACCGAGATAAATATCCAAGAAGTTAAAAGTTAAAGGATTAAAATAAAAGTAAACTAGAACAATACTTGAGGGGTCAATTAATCAAGTGAATCGTCTCTTCATATTAAATATATATAGATTAGAAATTAAATTCTAAGAAATTTTTAATATGTATATATAAATAAAAAATAAAAAAATAAAAACACATAGGTCAAGAGAGTTGCTTTGCCTTTAAGCATTCACACGATACTTGTCATTTGCATTGACCTTAATCCACCAGACATGTTTCTTTGATACATATGTATATATACAGTACTGTGTGCATATGCATAATTGGCATACTGATTAAGCAATCAACCATACAATAAGATTTGTTTATATTGTATTTTGTACGGATATGAATGTCTTATTAGCCTTAGACATAGTATTCGTAGACGCAAACCTGCATCCACGAAGAAGAAAATGACACTGAGATTGGTTAGAACAGCACACGTATGATTTTGTCCTGTATTTATTTATTTATTTAAGTGGTTTGTCCTTCATGCTATTAATTTAATTGTTCGATTCTTTGATGTACCCATTAGAGAAATGACTAATTTATTGTTTATCAACATGTTTGTAATAAAAATGCCCATGCAGTATAATTTTATACAGATTTGAGGGAAACAGCTGCCCACAAGGACAGAATCAGAGGAAGTTGGTAGAAGCACCCGCTTCCTTTAAATTTATAATAGAATTATTTTTTCTAAGATTTAAAGTTTTATTTAACTAAAAATAATATATTTATTATTTATATTTTACAAAAATTTAATTCACCTCCTAAAATTATAAATCCTGATTGGTCTTTCATCATATGTTCGATATGGATATTATAATAGTATACTCTCTAGGTTAACCCTTTTTTTTTTAATTTTTTTTAACTTTTTATTTTTATTTTTATTCTTTTTTTGATGGGTTGAGTTGGGTGGGGTTGGGTGGGCGGTGGGGTGGGGTGGGTGGGGTTGGAGTGGGGTGAAATTGACGAACCGATAATGCATAGGTTATATAAGTTGAATTTATTCCATCGCATTTTTAAATGACCTGCGATAGTTACAAAAATAGAATTCGCGTGGAATTGGACCTAAAAGAAAGATAAAGGCTTTGTACTTGGGGCTTTATTCAGCCGCCACATTAAATATCAAATGTTGTTGTTATTATTATTATAATAATAATAATAATAATAATAATAATAATAAGTTTTTCTGTGTTGTAAATTATACTATATTATAACTAATAATAGTGAAAATATTATAGTTAATTATGATTATTCTTAACCAACAAATTAACGATATAATCAGGATTAATTAAACTTTATATTGTCATATTAATCCTACATTACATTTAAAATTAAAGGCCTCATTTGAGCGAGCAAAATAAATTAGATAGAAATTGAGAAACAAAAAATTGATGCAATATTCTTTAAAAGTAGTAATTGAGAGTCGTGATACCAAATTATTATTTTGAATGAGAGCATAATTTTGGAAATTAATAAAATTTTATTTTAATTAATGAAATCTTATTTTATGACATTGAAATATGAGTAATAAAATTTGTACAGAAAGATCTTAAATTTTAATTTTATACGACAATGAGTCCACAGTACTAATATTTATTTTTTTAAATAAGATAATTTATATTAATTTAAGTATCAATTTCTTTTATGTATATAGGTATTAGGTAATTTGTACGAGTTTTGTATCCATAAATTTTAAATTTGGTTTTGAATAAGATACAAGTTTCAAGTAAAAATAGTCACGCCTTTTAGTTTTATATATACAATTGTTCAATCACTTTATCTTATTTTTTTCCTTCTCAAGTTATACAACTTTAAGCTATGGTTCCTTGCGATTCAAATACACTTCCTCTGATCTGATATTTTTTATTGGGGTTTTAACTAAGACAGAGATCTTTAACGGACATCAGTTGCGAACAAACTTGAGATTTGTCTTTTTGCTTGTTAGATAATCATCACTTTCAATATATTTCTCAATTTGCAGACACAAATTGTAATTTAAGAAAGTTAGAGAACATAACCCAAAAATAAGCTAAGTCGGGAAAACATAATTGATCACATGTTCAAATCTTGGCTTTATATTTCTACATTCTTATTCCCTCCCATATTTCTATTTTGACTCCTTACAAAATCAAGTACAAATTAAAGTAAGAAGGTATTTTTTCCTTATTAAAATAAAAATAATGGTAATAAGTTTGTGATAAATACTTAATATTCTGCTATTCATATTGAGTCTCGGCTTTTTTAATTCACTTGACATGTTATTCAAGAATGAATTTGATATAACCTCATTTTAAAGTTAGAAAATGATAAGATAGTTTCACTTTCTTCTCTCAACTGTTTTTTTTTTTCTTCAGTTATTTTAATTGATTATAACTTTTTATCTTTTGTTAATATAAAAAATTAAATAAATATATCAAATCATTAAAAATCAACGGCTATTATTTATTTATTTTATATTATAAAAATTTTGTTTATTTTATACTAAAAACTTCTAACACACACAGGAATAACTGCACTAATAAAAAATGTATCTTCTCCATCTTTTGTATCATATTTCAAACATAAATAATTCTTACAAAATTAATAACTGTATCCACACTAATAAATTAAACAAATAAAAAGATAAATATGCATATTTAAATCAATCCCAATACAACCGCTTTTAGTACAATAATCAATCAAACTTTGGTTTAACCGTTAAATAATATATACAATTTGATAGAGATATCAAATCCATTACTTCACTGTCTCTTGTATTTTCTAAAAAAGGGCTTAAAATATGTTTGTCACTTTATTGCTTGCTGGCGTTGTGAGCATAAAATAGAACAAGTTGATCACCCCTTCGATTTGATTCCATTAGTCAAGATTAGTTAATTACTTCAGCATGAAAGCATCAAGAGATCTCTAGAGTCCATTCTCTTACCAAATCTAGCAATAATTATCATTTACAAGTGACGTGATTAATACTTCAAATTTGTCAAAAATACATTTTGTAATTTTGTTTTGTTCAATTATTTATTATTATTATTTTTTTAATTTTTGGAACATCGATCGAGTTGAATGCCAATAGATAATATGAATATTCAACCATTTTGTACATTCAGGTCGAATTTCTGGATGAGGTTCAACTCATCATCTATAATAGTTAAACTGAAATGAGGGTCGTTAAATTTTAAGAGATTTGAACCATTTAAATGAAGTTATGCAAGCGAAGTCAACCAGTTCTCTATAATTATAATTAGTTCTAAAAAATACAATTTGAAAATATGCAATTCACAGTATCATTGTTGTTGTTGTTACACTAATTTAAATATAAAAACATTTATCAAACTTGTTGGCAATCTTCACTTCATGTTGAATTTTAAGCTCAAATACGATGAGGAGAGTTTCCAAATGAACCAATTTTTTTTATAATTAGGATACGGATCTTTGAAGGAAAGTGAGCTTACAAATTAATAATGAGATTTGAATACAACGACTTGAACCTTTTTTAAAGAAGACATTCAGTTCAAAAGTCCCTTGCAAATGATCACACGTGGATATTTACAGTGAATTGAATTGTACTACTTGTACAAAGAGTTATCCTCTGTTCTTTATATCATGGCGCATGTCTTCACATTGGCGATTGCCTGTTGACATCGAATACTTATCCTTGGTCCTTGATTACTGTGCTTATTAAGCTGATTGCAAGATGTGTTTTGAGATCTATACTTTTAAACGGAAGTAGTATATTTGAGTTTTCACCTCTAAATTAAGTCGAATTTTTATCCAATGTGTTAATAAAAATGGGGCTACGAGGTTATCCTTTTTTTCCCATATCATAATCTTTGACCCAAAAATGGCCAAGTTCAAACTAGGCAAGAAATTTTCAGTGCTCATTTCACATTCCGACTTACATAAAACACAATTAGCAGAGGAACTTTAATAACAATACGCGTAAATGTGTCAACGAAAAGTGGCCTATGGAATAGAATATTAGTAGAATTACGATTTTTCCAAATGTGGGCCCAAAAATATTTGTCCTGTTCGCGTAGCATAGTGCTTACGCCGAATTGCAATTTTTGCACTCAAAATTTAAAGCCACAAATTCCAGATGGGTTTTAATTGAACGTGGGAAGTGTGGGGTTTTCATACGGAACATTTTTGAAAATGAGTTGCGTCCGTGTTGTATCCGCGTCTTAATATAAAAAATAATAAATTTGACATTTTCGAACGACTACTTACTTAACACATACATGACTTCAAAATTAAACACAAAAATCAATCGATCAATCAAAAGACAATAAATGATGGGCCATGTCTTTCGGTGCATATATAAATCAGTATAGATATCTCCGAATAGACACAAATTATAGATAAAAGATCGACTCCAACATGTAGCCTTTACTATTTTGTTCATGCCTACAAATTTTGGAGAGAGAAAAAAATCTTTTGAATTTTAAATGTTCTACAAAAATAAATCAACCATCTTCTAAAAGGGTGTTCGGCTAAATTTATTTAAAAAATCTCATAACCTTCTGTATTTTATAAAATATTTTCAGAGCTTATAATATGCTAAATCTTTTTTTAAAACATAAGTTCTTAAAATATTTAGATAAAGTAAGATCTTAGAGCATATAAGATATTAATAATAATAATTCTATAATTAATATGATTAAAATTAAGAAAACTTATTTAAATCTCAAAAATAAATTAAAAACTTCTTATTTTTTAAAAAGAGGTTATAAGATCCTAACATTTTATTTTAAGAGTTTATAAACTCTTTTCAAATGAAATTATCAAATACTTTTTAATATTTTATAAGGTGTCAAAATATTTTAAGGAGCTTTTGATTAAGCTCATCTAGACACCATCCTAAGTCAAAAAGCACTACATTAGGGTTTTACTACTTTTATAATTTTAGAACTAGAAATTTTGCTGAAAAAAACGAGTTGTGAACTGAGCCAATTAAAGAATAAAACCTATATTGATAAACTTGACTTACCAATTCTAATAGTTTTAGTAATTATTTGGGCTCGTTTGCTTTAAATGATGTGATTAGAAGTTATATATAAATAAATGGATACATTTTAAGCCCATTAAGATAGAATATTTTAATTTTATGTTTGGTTGATAAGATTAAAATATAATATATAAATTTACTATTATATCATTTATGCTTTTTAATAAGTTTTTCACAATTTTCTCATTCTTTTCTATTTTTAGGAACAAAGTTTAATTAGAAATAAGATAAACAAAAAATAGGCCCTACTTGATTTTTGTTATTCTAATCACATCAAATCAATCATTCCCCCCTTTGATCCATTTTTTAAAAATAACAATAAATAATATTAAACTTAAAATTTATTAAGAATTTTTATCAATTGAAACAAATATTAAAAGAGACTTAATTAGATATACATCACACACAATCAATTTAAACATACAAGTTCAACATGTAGGTGTATGTGGGCATTAAGACCATTAGTCGACATGCCTCTAAACCAATAGCAATACTACTGAGCCAAAGAAAAAATGAAAACAAAAACAAAAACAAAAGAATAAATTGCAATACCATCATATTTTGTATAATCTAGACTTCCCAACATGTTGGATCTTTTATTTTGTTTTATTATTTAATTTTATATTTCACATTTATGAATGCACAACAATTATATATTTAAGAGCAATGATATCATATCATATTCTATATCAAAGAAATTGAAAGTCGCAATTTATTATATTGAAATATTTTATAAATAAAATCTTTCACCACGTGTCTTAATTGGATAATATTTCGAGGAATCAATTAGTAAATAGCATCCTTAAATATAACAATTTTAAAGTAGCAAATTTTCTTGTCGGGTAAGTTCCTACCTACACGGAAGTCATAACTATGTGGATACTATCTTGGGAAGAGTCTTGATAAAGAACTGATTAGTATATTCAAAATAATTACGTATTTACAAAATATTATCTCAATTCAAGATTGGAATTTTCAAAGAGTTTAGATGTTATAAAAAAATGCATAAATAAATGGAAGGAGATTATATATATATATATGTTTTACACACACATATATATATACTTGATATATATATATATATATATATGCATAACCTATATTAGACAATAGGAAAAACTAATTTAAAATACCATAGCTGCTGAAAACTGCAAATTTGCAATAGGATTTCATATCTAGATTTCTAAAAATAGCCTACTCACCATCCTGAACACAACACCAAAATGAATTTCACATTGATCTACAGAAACAGAAATCATTGGAATTCATCATATGATAACATTTGA
>JACGDI010005219.1:1043202-1077329 GCA_014898725.1 Jacaranda copaia | reverse complement strand
AAGTGTTAGAATCCACAGTTTATATATATATATATATATATGTCATGCTCCTTCTTTTTAGGACGCTCTTCACCTCAAAATATACATCTCTAGACTGCCTCTGTATTTCACTTTTATTACAACAATTATTATTATTATTATCAATCACACACACGCATAGTTGTAAATTCATATATATTAATTAACAATGTTAATAGCTAGCGATAATGTTGATAATTAACTTGGTACTTTATATTTTTGGAGCAAATTGTACTTTAGTATCAATTATTGGGCAATCTTTGGTATGCTTGAAATATTTGTCTTGATGAATGTTATTGCGTGACGTATGTATAAGTGCCATTTATTAATTTATATTAAAAATAAATAAAAAGAAAATCTCTCTCTCTCTCTCTCTCTCTCTCTCTCTCTCTCTCTCTCTCTCTCATACATTGTATGGTTTGTTTGATTGCGAATTCTTATATTTACACATATAAATAAGAAAGTGATGCCATTTAATCAATTATATAATTGTATAAGTTTAAAAAAAAATTCTTATATTTATTAGTGATTGTCGTGTATGGTCCTCATGTGTATAACTAGTTTTCTGTGTGATGTATTTTTATATTAAAAAATTTTGATTCAAAAGAGTTATGAGTAATGAGAAGAGAGTGAATTAACAGGGAGGGAGTTATAGATATTGAAGAAAGAAAGAGCAAGTAGGGCAAAGGAGTTAGGAGTGTGAGAATGCATGGTTAGAAGAGTGAGAATGAGTGGAGAGATTACATTTGAATTATGAATAAAATTTTAAAAATTTATATAGATTTATAATTTCTATCTTATAGGGGTATTTTAGGTATGCAATATTTTAGTGCAGCATGATAAAATGGCTTGTCTTTTTATATAGCATAGGTATACATATATTAAGAGCCAATTAAAATTTAAACTCCTAACTTTTGATATTATGCGAGAGCCTCATGCTACTGAACCACAAACCATTGGATGTGCAGGTTAAAAAGTTGAGTTGCACCATTTGTCTAACTTGTAGTATAAACAATAACTTTTTTCATATAGCGGCAAGTGCGTATTTTACGTGTCTCGATCTCAGATTATGTATCCCGTTAGGTTGAATTGTGTAGATAATTAATAATTTCATATCAAGGACAACCAAGAAAATGGCAATATTGCACATTGATTTTCGTGGAGTCGGGCAATATTATTAAATATCATTATTTTCTTAGCCATCCAATAATCTTATGTCTTAATTATGAGAACCAACTTCCAGGCATAAAATTTGACATAAAAATTCAGCTAAGACAAATTAATCAGTTGATTTTCCGAGGACATAAGTAGGGATGGAGGGAGGAATGTCTGGTGGAGAGAAGAATGACTGGCAAGGGGAGCCGCCTCCCTCGAATATGTATAAAGATATGTTAACATTTATTTTTATTAAAATTAAAAAAAATATTATTTCTGAAATAATAAAATTGTTTATCATATTTAAAAAATTTAATCTCGTCCTTAAAATTAAAATTTTCTAATTCCATTCGTAAACATAATCTAATAAGTTTATTGTGCACATAATATTTATTGTTCCACATAAACACAATAATTCAGAAAGTCTTACGTAAGAGCTCACTTGTACTAATTTCTCTCATGTTACAAAAAATAAAATAAAATAAAATAAAAACATAGGAGATGCAAATGGAACTCCATTGCTTGGTTATGAACTTGTCATGACTCAAATTTCAGTTGGGAGGTTAACATGTGCGCATTGTTCCATTGTTGCAGAATTACAAAGAATAAAAAACCAAAACTTATTTGGGTTGACGTCAGCAGAGTCTCATATGCATGCAATTAGGGGGGTGGGGTAGATAGCAGAGATGAGAAATGGTAAGCGGCGGAGAAAGTTTTTGGTGCAGGACCACATCCCTTTACGAGACAAAATTTAAAGTTGTATGGATTCAACTTCTAACAGGTCCACTCACGTGACTTGCGCGTGATCCACCACATCCGATCCTGTTGTGGGTCCCCCCAGTTGTATACATATATACACATACAAATACGTACACAACAATTCTTAATATGTCGACACACACACACACACACATATATATATATGGTTTGTTTAATTTTGTTTTAACTTGCTAAAATATCTCTCAACATGAAAAATTAAATCAAACATATTGATTTCTCTTCTCGAGGGCACTTCGTAAAACATTCCCAACATCTTCCCAAATCATCCCTCTTTCCATAGCCAAAACAAACATATAAAATCATAAAACATGTATTTATTTATATATATTTTTCTTTTCGCCTTATAATTATATGTACTTCAAAATACTATAATATAAATTTACATTTTTACCATATTAACCAAATAAAATAAATATTGATTTGATGTCTATATTTGTTACAAAATGTCTCCTTCTAATACAAAACTAAGCACAACAAAACAATCTCCAATCATTTCCAAAACAAAATCAAATATAGATCACATTCTCTCAAACCCCATTTTCAAAATACATTCTTTCAAAATATTTTTTTTTTCAAAATAATACCAAACAAAGTCATACTTTTGGTAGCTAAAGTCATGTCTTTCAATTGGATTATGAATCATTAGATTATATGCGATAACATCAATATTTCACTTTATAACATTATCATATTCTTATCAAACAATTTATAATTTATTTAGATGTACATGCAAATGAAATGTATGAATTTTTTTTCCTTCAACACAATCAATTATCTGAGAGTATTTGGTTCAATATGAACATGGAAAATTAATTAATTTAGTCCGCGCAAACAACCCTAACATTGTGATATAATCACTACATGACTACATTAAAAACATTATTAATTTTGATGCAACTAAATTTGATCCATCCACATAATTGTTGAGTTTATTTAAAGTTGCACCCACACATAAAACAACATCGTCAATCTAGGTTTTATACTTGATTAAACATTTATTTCATCTCGCCCCCTGATAAATGAACCCCAAATTTAAACCAAGTTAGATGACTTGATAAATGAACACCAAAGTATGATAAATTTTTTTGGAACTATGTTGACCAATATTACAACATGTGAATTTGTTTTTGGCATTGTCACATTGGGGAAACAAAAAAATACTAATGGGAAAAGCAAAAAAAGATGCTGGTCCCATTAAGAAGTGAGAAAAAGAAGGAAAAAGAAAAAAAAGAAAAGAAAAGACTGGTGGAGGGCTTTAATAGGTGGTTTTAATTAGAATTAGTTGGAAAGCATGGACCACCTCATCCCATGACCTCCACAGGCTCTAATCTTGGGAACATTTTCCACAACACAGAATTGGCATCTAATTCCCTCTCTCTCTCTCTCTCTCTCTCTCTCTCTCTCTCTCTTTTTCTCTCTCTCAAATTTCACTGTTGTATTGAAATTTGATGATATTCAGACAATCTGATTAGCCCCACAAAAGAAGCACAGTAAGAACCCTCTGAAAAAGCCTGCTAAAACTGCAGTTTGGCTTCAGTTCTGGGGATTCACAGCGTCAAAAGGGTTGCATGAAATAATATCTATTATTATTAGTTCTCTTCTCCGAAAATTTGATGGTAAGAAAAATGGGGTTGTAATAAAGTTTGAATTTTTTTTTTTTGTTATTGTGTTTCTCTCAAACGTAAAACAAGTACACAAGAGAGCATGTGGCGGCTGCTAGCTAGGCAAAGGACATGATCTTCTTTCTGACCAAAGTACCAAGATGAAGAAGAGTTTGATGAGTACTATTACATTTAAATTATTACTTCATAGTACTAAAAATCATACATCAAAGAATTGTAAAAAAGTCTCGGATGGTTCTAATCACTATTTTAATGGTGGGAGTATGAAATAATTGAGGAGTTGGGGCCCAGGTGGGGGGGGTGGGATATCTAGGAAGTCTATTTTGTATGCATATGGTGTATTATATATATATATATATATATCAATTTGCATTGCCCCACTTGTGCTTTTAGAGAGGGGGGAAAAGCTAAAGGAAAGTAAAGACCAAAACTCAAATGATGTATGTGGTTGCTGGTCATGATCAAAGGCTAGTTATCTGATCTTTTTTGTGTTTGTGATGAGGAGATATATTATCAGTATATTGTCTTTCTTCCTTCCTTCCTAGGTTTGGGTTATTAAGAGTACAGTTCTGAGAAAGAAGAGCAAAAGCAAGGCCCATATTCTCTCTCTATCTCTCTCTGTCCACACAGATATACATGTACAAATATACATGGGTCGCATGACAAACCATAAAGATTCAAACTTTTGAGCTTAAAAGGTCACAAACACACAAAAAGGGACACACTTTCTTGTTTGATTAATTGATGTAATTTCTGGGTTGATTTTTGTTTATTGATTCATGGGGTCGTTGGATCTTGATTGATTTTTCAGTTGGAGAATGATGCTTTCTGAAGTACTTTAGAGTACCCTGAAGAAGATAGAGGAGCAAGAAGATAGAAGATCTACATACACACACACATCTTGTATGGCAGGTCCAAGTGGTGAGGAGAAACCAAGTCACATGGTGACATCGTCTGGATATTGCTACTCTGATGCTTCTTCAAGTGGAAGCCAAAATGTCCAGACTCATATGATGAGCCAGTTGCAAAGCTTTGAGCCTACGCCGGAGATCTACAACTTGACTGCGGGCATGGAGATGATAGGGTTTCCATCAAAGAATCTTCACCAACAGGGTGAAAACACCTCGGTTTTATGGAAAGGGTTCTTCAGCAAGCCTGGAAACCACCACCACGGCGGCGGCGGCGTTCCATCATCTTCTTCCAAGGAAATCAGTGAGCCCACATCAAGTGAGTTTTATCAACATCATTTAAGAGGTATTTCTGATACAACAAATCATGAGAGCTTGATGGTTTCATCAGCTTGGAATCATCATCAGAATAGATTGCTTGAGGATGATCCATCTCTGAGATGTGTTTTCCCTTGTGAAGGAAATGAAAGGCCAAGCCAAGGGCTTTCACTCTCTTTGAGCTCATCTAATCCTTCCACTATAGGACTCCAGTCTTTTGAACTCAGACAACAACATGATGATTTGAGATTCGGACCATCAAGTTCTAGGTCTGTAGTGAATATTCAACACCACTCCCACATGATGCAAGAACAATATTCTCACATTAGAAACTCAAAGTATTTGGACCCTGCTCAGGAGCTTCTGAATGAGTTCTGTAATCTTGGGACAAAGCAAACTGATGATAGCACCTCAAATCTAAAAGTTCAGAGGACCAGCGAATGGCAGGATGAAAACGCCATTAAAAAGCAAGGCCTTTACTCCCTTGACCACCTCGAATTGCAGAGAAGAAAAGCCAAGTTGATTCAAATGCTAGAAGAGGTATTTATCTTTCATCTTGTTCATTTTTCATGCATAAAGGGTAATTCTTTGCAGTTTTACTGATCTAAGGGTACCAGTTAAATATATGTACACTGGGTCTGAGAGAGTACTTTAAATCTGAACTAACTAACTGAATGACGGGGGAACTCCGCTTCCATTAATGCCCACATGGAGACAATTCAGGAGTTTCATTAAATTTTCAGAACCCTCTATCCTGTTCATTTTCAGGCTTCAAATATTTTTACTACGTACTCCAGCTTTTGCTTCTGTCTGTCCCACGCCGTAAATCTTAAACATGATCAAGAACTGAAAAGCTACATCTTTTTTCCATCTATTGTGCAACTTTTTTCAACTGTCTGTTGGTGTAGGTGGATAGAAGGTACAAGCACTACTGCGACCAGATGAAGGCCGTGGTATCATCTTTTGAAGCCGTGGCTGGAAATGGAGCTGCAACAGTTTATTCCGCCTTGGCTTCCAGGGCCATGTCTCGGCATTTCAGATGCCTGAGAGATGGAATTGTGGGCCAAATTAAGGCCACAAAGAAGGCAGCCGAGGAGAAGGATACTGCTGCACCAGGCACGATGAAAGGGGAGACCCCAAGACTAAGAGCTCTTGATCAAGCCCTAAGGCAACAAAGGGCACTCCAGCAAATGAGCATGATGGAAAGCCATCCATGGCGGCCCCAACGAGGCCTGCCGGAGAGATCAGTTTCCGTTCTTCGGGCTTGGCTTTTCGAGCACTTTCTCCACCCGTAATTATATACTTTCCCTTCTGATTGTTTTCTTTAATCCTCATATGTGAGCAGTACAAAAGGAATCAATGTTTTCTGGAAACACAGAAGAAACATATATTCTACTTGCGTTTTAGTACTCTTTGGTTCTTGCTTCTTCTTGTCTCAATCATTGGTTTGCAGACACATGGCGGTATTCTTTTAGTTTCTAGGCAGCACCATTAAGACACAGTACTAGTGTTTGATCGTAGTTGTGTCGTGTGTGGATCCGATGCATATGTTTCTTGTTTTGTTTTTATCTGATTTTTTCTTGGAGTTGTGTGGATTTGATTCTGTTGCAACCTCTTCATGGGACCCCATCTTTCTCTCTTCACCTCTAAAAGTACAACCCGCATTATAACATTTAACTGATCAAACCTGCTGCAGGTATCCAAGTGATGTGGATAAGCACATTTTAGCCCGCCAAACAGGTCTCTCAAGAAGCCAGGCAAGTCACTTTCTTGATTCAATTATTTTAATCAAGCTGATAAAATTTTTTTTATGCAACCAAGGTGGGAATATATGTCTTCTTTTCTAGATATTAAAATACTGATCAGAAGGTTATTTTATGGCGTTATCTTCTTGTCTTAATGTCTTTTGCTTTCTTGTTTCAGGTTTCCAATTGGTTTATCAATGCGAGAGTCCGGCTATGGAAACCCATGGTGGAGGAAATGTACTTGGAAGAGCTGAAAGAGAATGAAGGCGTCGGAGCTTTAGATGGCGCCGCAGACGAAAGTGATGGGCTGCAGCATCAGAATCCTTCAAGAAACGAAGACCAAAAGCCAAACCATGATCAGCTGGTTAGAATAGATTCCGAATGTCTTTCTTCCATAATCAACAACAATAATCCAGAGAAAAACGGTGCCAAAATGAACAAGTCCCTTCAAAATGAACAGCAGAATCCTAGTTTTGGTAGAGTGGGAGAAACGTACGGTGCCATGGAATTGGACTTCTCATCATACAGCCACCACCCAGCAGCCGCCGTCTCTTATGGCAGCGGTGGCGGTGGCGGTGGCGGTGGAGGAGGGGTATCATTGACCCTGGGGTTGCATCAGCATGGCGGAAGTGGTGGGGTGAACTTAGCATTCTCTTCAGCATCACAGAACTCACTTTTCTACCCTAGAGACCACATGGAAGATTGCCAAACAGTTCAATATTCTTCACTCTTGGATAGTGAAAGCCAGACTTTGCCATACAGGAATTTGATGGGTGCACAGTTGCTTCATGATTTGGCTGGATAGTATTAATTTCTTGTTTAAGAAAGAAAAAAGAAACAGAAAAAATTTGTTTTCTTTTTCTCGTGGTGAAAAATCAAAGGGAGCAAATTGATATTTTGTCGGTGAAGTTAAAATTTGGGCTGTGGTATACATAAAATAGTGGGATAGGAAAACATTTATCTGCAATTTGGTGTTAGGTATACAATGAAAGCCATTTGCTTGTGTGGCTTGAAGCTGGCCTGGTGGATTAGTACAAGAATTGATTTAGTGCTTTTGAGAAGTAAATCTTGTGTTTCAAAATTATTGTTTCGGGTTCACTAATTACATAGTTTTTTGTTCTCATTTTGGTTAGATGGAGCATACACTGCAGTCCCATTTTTGATTAATCTTCTCATTAGATTGAGTTCCTTTTGTTTTGATGTAATTAAAATCAGACTAATCATTTTGAAGGGTCAAAAAAACTGTATTGGTTAATTGGTTATCAGTCAATTATATTTAGTAAGATGAATCTTGGATGCATTTAAAAATAAGGATCGATTTAGAAATTGAAGAACTTCACGTTAATGTTTCAATAATTGGAAATTGGGGGATCAAATGATATTTCCAATCAAATGTAAAAGAAACACAAATGCTACGTCACAATTCATGAATTGAATTCTTTATTTTATATTTTTACAATTTCATATTTGGCTATCTCCTCAAAAGTTTTCATTAATGTAAAAAGATATATATATATATATATATATTTAAAACTCGATACTGAATTAGTCTAGATATAATAATACATCCAAGGATGTTATATAACTCTACCCTTCTTTCCTTTTCATGGATTTTACCTACATCCCAATTGCCTTGCAAATGTGTGCAAGAATGAAGAACTTATCTCCCACTTTTTCGATTGATATATATTCTTTACTAAAATTAGTATTTCTATATTCCAATATTACTCTAAATATCATATATATATATATATATACATAGATCAATATGTTTATTTATTTTTTCAAATGTATATTATATATGCATAGGGACATAAAAAAACAAAATATATATATATATATATATAAGCTTAGAAACAAAAGATTCAAAATGAGTTAGAAATGAGCAAGAGGTTGATACATAGGAAGAATTTATATTTGTATTTTTCCTCAAAAAGTAGTTTTTGGATATCAAATAATTAATCTTTTAAAAAAAATAATTTTATCATCGCAGATTTTCTCTCTTTAGTAACCAATTCCCGTACTAACCCTCAGAACATTTTACACTGTGATTCAATAATTTCATTTAATCATTCAGCTTCTCTTTAATCCATTGACAGTGCAAGCCAAGTGATAGCTGCATTTGTGGCTGTGATTGAAATAAAGGTTCCAATATTGTTGTGGCACATAAAGATATTTCTTGTTGTTCTCATAAAGACAATTATGTTAAGTTGGAAATTCAGTCTGTAGAGCCTCAATTCATCAGGATTAGGACTTTCTTCTAAATTTTACAAATATCACCAGCATTTTATTATTTGTGGTCCTTTATTTTCTCCAGAAAAGAAAAGGAAAAAAAATGGTATTTTTTTTCACTCCCATAAAGGTGTAATTTGCTTGCTTTTTCAATAGTCAACAAAGTGTTATACTGTTGCATGCTGCCACTTTGTCCAAGCCAAAGGTCCCTCCACCCTAATTTTAAGAAAATGCTTCTTTTTTTTTCAATATTTACACGCATACAAATATTTAAAGTTAATTGAGATTTAAATATCAAATTTCACACATATAATACGGGGTGATACCATTAAATTAAATCATTAATTGATCAAATTACAAAAAAAATATTATGCATCCATTAGAATTTTATTTTATTTTATTTATTAATCCTACCCGATGTAGGAACTTTTAAACCTTGACTAGGTGAGATTATCGACCATTGACATGTTAGACAAAAATCAAAATGCTACGTTGTGTTTTGAAAATGATCAATATAGTTAAATGACAATGTAACGGATGGATTTAAGGTTTGGAAGGAGACGTGCATTTATTAGTTGTACCATTTTGATGTGCTTGTACTGTTTAGTCAATGCCTCACTTGGTAAATAGCATGTGAAAGGACACGAGGACATGAACTTTAAACTTTAAAATAAATTAAAATTAATATTCGATAGAGCTCAAAAGTTTTGAATTTTCTAATTGAAATTGGTAGAATTATATCGGTTTAAAACTGTATGGCGCTTGTTTTTCAAGGAAAGGAGAAGTAGTGAAAATGTCTTGACGTTCAAACACCAGATACTGCAGTGTTGAAGTAACACCTACACCATAAACATGAAAAAAAGCTCAAAAGACCTTCAAACAAAAGAATTCCTATACTGAAAAACCATATAAATGGATAGGTATGAAATAATTAAATTAAGCTAACTAGTAGATTATGGGCATGCTTGAACGAAAATATAGATAATAGTGAATATTTAAATAGAATGAGATAATATGAAATTAAATAATTTTTATGTCTATTTGATATTAAATATTAACCTTACAATTAGCTGCTATCAATATTTGAGAGATTGGACCGGTGAGCAAATTAGTGGCCTTAGTGATTACTAGTTCAACCAGTTCAATCGGAATGACGTCATAATTATATTTAATATAATATAAATACATTAAAAATATAAAAAATATAAAAATAAATATATATATATATATATATAAAGGAGAAAAAAATAAAAAATTGCCTACTATCATGAAACTTTCTCCAAATTCTACTTCATAATAATATCCATACATCAATTTAAAATGTCAAATCATAAAATAAGATTTGCTAAAAAAAATCCTTATATAATCCATTACAACTTACAAATTAATAAACACCTACTCAAATAACATAAAAGTTTCAAATGTAAATAAAAACTAATATTTTTTTAATTTTTAATTTTAAGTTTTTATTTTTAGAAAAGAAAAAAAGAAACAACCGGTTTACCGGTTGAACCAATTTTTTGCCCATTCACACCGGTTGGCACCGATTTTCTAATCAACTGATTTTATATATCAAACCAAATTGGAACCATGGCCACTTCTTAGTCGAACCGGCGGTCCGGTCTAGTTTCTCAATTAGTGGCTACTACTAGAATCTACTATAATCTTTGTGCGTATTTGATATGTAGAATTAGCTAAGTAAATAATAAAATTGCCCTGTAATAAAACCCTCATTTCTTCCATTGATCCTTACAAGAAAATAAAAAAAAAAAAAAAAGAGGGGGGAGGGGGGGATTAAGAAAGCAAAATTGTAATAAAGGAACCCACTACTTGAATAGTACACAATTATATTAATAGTGTCGGGCTGTGGAATAATTCTAGGCTAGCTCATATTCTCATATTGCTAATCAAACAACACATAAGGTGAGATTAGAAGATTATATTGAAACTAATAATCCACATTAAATGTGCCCCAAGTATATTAATAAACCAACTTTAGAGCTAGATTTTTGTGCTATGGACAATTTAGCCTAACAATATGGACTATGTATGGATCAAAACATCATTTCTTCCTTCATCCCACCCTAATAATATGATGGTGGATTAAAGATTTGGAAGAAGACACGCGCTTATCAATTTTATTTTTTAATTTTTTAATATCGTTGAATTATGATTTCATCGCACTTCAGAAAGAAGAAGAAGCGCCGTCAGATCTTGTTAACATTGTCTTTTCCAAAATAAAGAATTCAATCAAGTATAACAATAGAAATTTACCTTCATCATGATCGTTCGAATGTTGGCAGGGATCAAAGAAAATTTCAGTGAATCAAAACAAATAAGGCATTTCTGCATATTTTCTAACTGATACGGCTTTTTGGACATCCTCATGATTAATATAGAGCTCTAATCTACTACTCCAGCCATTAGACTTGTGCATGTGTCCACGCTATCAAGCTACAATTTTTACAGTTGCCCCGTCGCATCACGGGTGCACGAGTAAAGAAGGAATGGAGTGGTTGAGAGATTTAAATCATTATCATGGGCTGCACATGGGCCACATTTATGCCCACTTGAGCCCACCCACAAAGCACTAGGCCTGGACCAAGTAACACGGCGCCTCTGCTGTGCCCTGCAACAAAATCTATTTACGCCAATCATGGGCCAGTCTAGGTGAGATATTAAATGTCAATAATTTGTGCCATCAAATGTTAGTAAGCTCATATTTGCAACATTTCACCTTAGGACCCCAAACCCTAAACCGTGATTGATTTTTTTAGCTGTATTCAACCTTCTAACTTATTTGTCTCCGAGTACTCCTTTAGGCTAGAAGTTGTTATCTCTTGAATGTCTCTCTCTTTAATTCTCGATTATCTCTATCTTGAACTTTCAGAGAGCTATAGCCGCCTTCTCGTCGCCATAAACTTCTCTTGGCATTGTGCAAAGTGAAGCAGATAACATGGGGCGAGACGAAAATTTCTAGTTGACACCCATTTTTTGGTAAACAAAAACTGATAAATGTAAAATTTGTGGCTATTTGGATATAAACTAATAAGGGGTGGGATAGAATTTCCAGGGGCAAGAATGTCATTTATTGACAATGGCCCAAATTTAGTTGTCACATGCAGAAGACGTTGGGCTTTCAGCCCAAACTAAATTGATTCAATTAAGCATCATGCGGGCCAGCCCAACCCATACATATTAAACATTCATGCCTGGAGATTACCCAGAGCCCAATGCAATCTTTTTTGCTGGATGACCTGTGGACTATGGTGCTTTACATGAAATTATGACGCATAAACTAGATATTTGAACCCGACCATATTCAAATCAAATCTTTCTCTCGCTTTCTCCGATCTCTTTCGCAGGTAATTAACAAATTTTCAATTTAGGGTTTTATGTTGTTACTTGATCTTTTATTTATGTTAGTTTTAGGTGGATAGTTGTGCTAAAGGATCGGTTTTATGTCTATATAATCAATGCATTAACATCTGATTGTTGTTTATTGGTTACATAACCTGATGATATCTCGTTTCTGATGCGTTGCGGAAACTCAAGCGTTTTTGGTGCTTTTGGCAGTGCGGTATGGATTTTGTATCCAAGTACCAGGTATTTTACCATTTATTTTTAGGCTAAATCTCTAGTTTGCAGCTTTACTGCTGTGTAAAGTTTAAAAAATTTAATTTGGTGCATTATTGATTGGATATGCGAAGCATTTTTTTTTTCTTGGTACTAATTTCAAGTTTTAATCCACGCATCAGTTTTAGAAAGTATTGCTAATATACAGTATAAACGTGTTGATTAATTTTTGACTCTTGGAGCTTCTCCTTCTGTATTTTTATTTGTCTTTCTTATATGTGCGCAGCGTTATAAGATGCCATAATTTTAAATGGCTATTAATGCAGGGTGTTGTTGGGCGTGTTTTTGGAAACGAGAATTCAAGCTCCAATGAAGATAGGTAAATTTACATGCTTTAATGCTTGAACAAGCATAATAGATGTAATGCACATCCCTTAGGATGATCTGCATGGCCATATTTGAATACTCAATTCTGATTATTATCAAGTCTCTTTCGTATTAAATTTTTGGAGTCTTGCAGATGAATGGAGTTAATAATTAGATTCTCTGATTGATTTTGAACCTTACTGGTATTAATAATATTGAAATTAGTAAAAGTAAATCTTTGTTAACACGTTAGGATTTAGGAAACTGTCATCATGGGTTATCAATAATAAATGCATATCACTATCCCTTTCAGTATTATTATTTTAGGAACAAGGGCCTAGTTTATAGGCAAGGTGAAGAGGGTTGGTGAGAAATGAAGTTGAAGATATGACAATCTCCACGACACTGAAAGAGCTCGTCTTTTATATGTAACCTGAATAATCATCTTGTTAAGTAGTTTGAGTTTGTATATTTCACGTGCTTCATATTCATTGCTCATATTTATAGTTATGTTGAGCGCTTGTTGGATCGCATTAGCAATGGTGTCCTAGCTGAGGACAGGAGAAGTGCCATGGCTGAACTTCAATCAGTTGTCGCTGAAAGTCATGCTGCTCAGTTAGCTTTTGGGGCAATGGGTTGGTTCTTCTCCTCTTAATGGAATACTGCTCTTTCCACTTTATCTCATTTTCATGAAGTGTGATATTATTTGTTCTGTCCACTTAATTTTATTGCAGGCTTACCAGTATTATTGAGTGTCTTGAAGGAGGAGCGTGATGATGTGGAAATGGTTCGAGGCTTCTATTGTCTTAAATTGAGAACTTTCTTTTTTATTTGCTTTAGCTAGTTCTCTTAACATTTGATGTGTTCTCTAAATTCTGTCGCTACTCAATGTGGTGGCAAGTGTCTAGTCATACAGTTTGAATCTGCATTGTATTATATGGAATGGTATGTGCTTAGATATGTATATAAGGAAATTTAATAGATATAATATCATTTATTTCTTGACTTTGAGTTTTATTTTTGAACCTAAATCCAGAATGGATATTTAAAAGTTTGATCTTTTTTATTTGTTGCACTTTCCCTAGCAGAGTTACTATCACTCACTGGTTTAGTACTTTCAAGGGGCAAACTGTTCATGTCCTTAACTAACACTGTCAATTGTTGGTGGCCTCTGGTAGTCTGGTTACAAATGTTTGTTATGTGCAAGAGTTCATCAAGTAGCTATGGTTGCACATAGTGTTTGCATGAAATCAGTTTCATCAAGTAGCAGGTAGCGACTGTTGCACATAGTGTTTGCATGAAATCTTTTAAACATGAGCATGTTGTTAGTTCATATCGGCTCTGTATAATTGATTGTTTTGCTGTACTTCTATCCCAATGAATTTTTGCTTGCCATTGATTTTATATTTCATCTGATTCTGCTTGATTTTTAAAAATTTTCTTTGGAGGTATGAAGGTCCGAGGGACTCTAGAAACTCTCGTAAGCGCTTTAAGTCCAATTGAACATGCAAGAGCATCAAAGAATGAGGTTCAGCCAGCTTTAATGAATAGTGATTTGTTTTCAAGAGAAGTAGAGAACATTTCTCTTCTTTTGGGTCTGCTGGTGAGATTGCTCTACGCCAACTGTTGTAGAAGTGCTTGACCTAGGATCATGTGTGTCTATGATTTACTAATTTAGTACCTTTGCAGTCAGAGGAGGATTTCTATGTACGATATTATACATTGCAGTTGTTGACAGCCCTTCTAACCAATTCTCCAAAGAGGTATTACTTCTTCTGTTTCTCTCAAGACTCCTAGCCCCCTTTAAGTAATTCTAAGGGAATGCCCTTGGAGTTCTTTACAGGCTGCAAGAAGCTATTCTTACAATTCCTCGTGGTATTACAAGGCTTATGGATATGCTTATGGATCGAGAGGTATCTTGCTGGTATATGTTTTATTTTCCATCATGCCAATTATGTTTAATTGACAAATATGTGCATGCTTTTTTTACTTTTTTAAGGTTATACGCAATGAGGCATTATTACTTCTCACATACTTGACTCGGGAAGCTGAGGTGATGTTTCCACTCTAACGCCATTGTTGATAATTTATTGATAAATAAATAAAAAAAAACCACACGCACACACACACAAAAACAAAAACTTATTTTTGATACTTCTATGTTTATCTCCTGTCCTTATTACTTTATCCTAATTTTTACCTTCAGGAAATTCAAAAAATTGTGGTCTTTGAAGGTGCTTTTGAGAAGATTTTTAGCATCATAAAAGAGGAAGGAGGTTCTGAAGGTGGTGTCGTTGTGCAGGTACTTATATACCAAGACTTACATTTTATGAAAATTCCCTCTCATCAAGGAGTGGAAGCATTGTGTTGAATGCATTCATGTTTATTTGGCTTGGTTAGTCTTCAATTCATTTACCTTTTGTGAGTGTGTATCATTAGAGATTTACTTCACATTTGGGGATAATAAATCCCTCAATTGTTGTTAAACTTGATCTGCTCCTGACGGTACTCGGTCAATTCACTTGTATGTTTTTCACTTTAGTTTCTTGTATCTGTATAGTTTCAGGAATCACTCTTTATGTTAGTTCTCGTGAAAGATTACTTTTTGTTGAGCACGAGATTTAGTCTGTCAATGAAATTGCTCTTAATCGTTCTGTTCTTTGGTGCTGCAAACAGGACTGTCTTGAACTACTGAACAATCTTTTAAGAAATAATGCCTCAAATCAGGTTTCTGCTCATATAATTATTTACTTATTGTTTTAATTACTATTTGTTTGGATGGATGGTCTCAACGACTTCTAAGCTGATTTGAAAGCGGTTTAGGTGTTGCTTAGGGAGACAATGGGCTTTGATCCGTTGATATCAATTTTGAAGCTCAGAGGAAGCACCTATAAATTCACGCAGCAGAAGGTTAAACATTAATGTTTTAAAATTTATTTCCTTTTGCATGCTTAAGTTTGCTATTTCTAACATATGTCGGCATGCAAGTTTTAGTTCTTTTTAGTTCTAACTTCTTTGTTTTTCTGAATAACTGGTTGCCAGTAGACAATAAATCTACTCAGTGTATTGGACACAATTAACTTGCTACTACATGGAGGTCAACAAACTGATCCCGGAAAAGAGACCAATGGGTTGGCAAATAAAACAGTCTTGGTTCAGGTTTCTGTTCAAAGTTCAAAATTCTCTCTCTTCTATAGATATAAACCATTTAGAAGATCTACATAGTCTGATTCTATATATTGCTCACAAAAGTTTTTAGTGCTAAAGGATAAAGTATACTAACACATTTTTGAATAGTCCCATTTGTATTCTTCTCTCTAATTTCTTTTATTAATTGTAGAAAAAGGTGTTGGACTATCTTTTAATGCTGGGTGTTGAGAGCCAATGGACTCCTGTTGCTGTCCGTTGTATGGTAAGATAACTCTTCTGTAGTAATGCATTCTATCTGATAATCTAAGGCTGTGTTCTTTACCATTTTCCCAGAATACTTTCCAATTCCTAGGACACTCCCAAAATGTGTGTGCATTCTCCAATCCTTCTCCCAAAAAACAAAACTTTGATTCCCAAAAGAACCCTCCCAAAACAATTTCAAAATACCCTATATTCTAAAAGCCACACCTACCCCCTCATTTTCTCATTCTACCTTTCACTTTACTAATTCATTTATTACTCTCTTACTTCACTCACACACACACATACACACACATATATGAAAATATTAAAATTTTAAAACTTATGCTTACAAATTTAATTAAATATTATTATATTATTAGTTAATAAGTTGTTTACTAAATAATGTATTAAATTAATTTAATTAAATGATTTATTAATTAAATAGTGTATTAGTTATATTTAATGTATTAATTAAATATTACATTTATTCATTTAATAAATAATTTAAGATGTTTTATTTGATATAATAATTAAATTAATCTTCTTCAAAAAAAATTTAATGTTCATTAAATATTAATCTTCACACTTATTTCAAATTATAATAAAAAATTTAATTATAGTGTGATACTTATTTAATAATTTGTTAAGTTTAATAAATTAATATTAATATAATTAAATTAATTGTTGAGAAAATTAATTAAATTTAAGGAAAAATTAATTTATTTTTTACCAAGTAATTTAGTTATTAAATAATCAATTAAATTAAATAATGATTTAAAGTAATTAAATAACATATTAAATTAATTTATTTAATTGTTTAAATAATTTGTTATTTATATATTAATTATGTTTCATATTTCATGTATAATAAAATATTAAGTTTATTTGTTTGATAAATAATTTAAGATGATTAATTTCATATAATATAAAATTATTTTTTTTATAATTTAATGAGTTGTTATTAAGTATTGCATATATATTATTAAATGAATTATTTTATTTAAATCAATAACTAAGTTTTATTTGTACATAAATCCTAAATAATAAATAGTTAAATAATCATATTTTAATTAATAAATAGTAATTATTTTATAATTAATTTACAGTAATTAAATTTTTTTATATAAGTCAATATTAATAATTATGATATAAGCCAATTTTTTATAATTAAGATATAATTACAATTTTATAAATAATTATCATTTATTAATAAATATTTTCTTCCAAATAATACATCACTTGCTAATGTTAAATTTATAAAAATATAAAAAATCAAATGATTTGATATCTACAATAAAGTTTGTCTTCCCCCAAAATACAAAGAAACAAATAACTCATTCTCGAATCATTTTTTCTGTTTTCCCAAAATCAAAAGAAATGGTTGACGCTATGTCCAATCTCTCTCCCAAAAATCCATTCTCCCAAAATATTTTTCAAAAAACACCCAAAACACAAAAGAACAGGCCCAAAATCTTGCCTTGTTTCATCATCCTCATTCTTGTTGTCTGTTATGGTGAAATAGTCTTTACCAATGCAGAAAATAATAGAAACTTCCTTATGTTAAAAAATATTTACTATGAGAGTGTTTGCGTAAGAGTAAGTTTCTAGGAAAAATCTTATACAAGATTTCTTTTTGGGGCTTATTTCGTGGTGAATCTTGTTCAAGAACAAATTTTTTATATTAAATATGCTCTCACAGTTTACAAGCTGGTTTTTCTGTGATATGGGAACTCATGATAAAAGATGCTCACCTTGCCATTACGTAGTCCAATTAGGAAGGATGGGAAGAGCTTACTAGACCATAAAAATATAAGTTGGACTCTTCTACTTTAATTTTTTCAGTGCTTATTAAGTTGTTGACAACTTATTGTTTGGAGCTTACTTGTATTATCCTAAAATACAGTCACTTTGCAACAGCTTGTGAGCTTTACTAGACTACCTTTTCACTGAAGTATGGATTTAGCTAATCTCCGTTTTTATTCTCCATATTTGTGGTTCCTCATTCAAATTGCATTCTGACATAACTGGTTGTGAGAGGTCTTGTAGAATTCTGATGTTCACTGGTTGATATTAACTGCTTCAGGCACTCCAATGCATTGGTGATCTGGTTGTCAATCATCCTAAGAATCGTGATGCCCTTGCTAGTGAAGTACTTGGAGAAGTGCCCCATATTGAGCCTGCCTTAAATTCTATCCTAAGGATTATTTTGCGCACTTCTA
Organism: Jacaranda copaia; assembly: GCA_014898725.1. Taxonomy (NCBI): domain Eukaryota; kingdom Viridiplantae; phylum Streptophyta; class Magnoliopsida; order Lamiales; family Bignoniaceae; genus Jacaranda; species Jacaranda copaia. The sequence goes on along the minus strand of JACGDI010005219.1, from coordinate 1,058,997 downwards.
GCGTGCAAGAGTTAATAGCAGCAGACTATGTTTTTAAGAGCTATTGTGAGGTTTGTGTATCTTGGAGTTGGACTATTCTGTTTGCAAGCAAGCAGGACAATCATGTGCTGTGTTGGAGAAAAGAGCTATTTTTTCTTTATAAACATTTTTCTTCCTGTTTTGTTTGATCATAGTTTCTTTGTACATCTGTGAAGCTGATCCAATTCTTGTATGCTTCTGAGCCGTTCCTTTGAGAAATTTTTTCCTGAGCTGTTATTTTGGAACAGAAAAATCCTGATGGTCAAACAATGTTGGCTTCAACTTTGATTCCTGGACCACACTCTGCGATTAATGCTCCACTTGAGGAGGATGTCAACATGTCATTCAGAAGGTTGTTTTTGTTTTCAGTTCTTTAGCAGTTTCTTATCTTTCAAATGTTGATAAATTGGTCTGAAAGTTCTAATTCTTGCAGTATGCTATTGCATGGTCTGACACTGAGGGAAAGTGATGGTGATCTTGAGGTATGCTGTAATTTTTAATTTCAATGAACTTTTTGTTATGGAAAAATCAATCCTTGAGAATTATGTTTAAATGAGCTAGATTTGACTTATCCCAACTTTTATCCCCTGTTCCTTGCATCTCTCTCTCTCTCTCTCTCTCTCTCTCTCTCTCTCTCTCTCTCTCTCTCTCTCTCTCTCTCTCTCTCTCTCGTAGGGAATATCTGAAATTTCATTTTGGTGCTCTATAAAAAGAGATGAATGTGAACAATGACAAGAATAGCGTTTCTGTAAACATATTATACCTTGTATTGTCAATTGTTGTCATTTAAGTTTATACTTTATACATGGCGATTACTGATTTTCACTTGCTCAAAACTATTCTAATTGGTACACAAAGCATGAAATATGAATGTCGTAATCATTAAGTTGAAAGTTTGTTTTTTACTCCCTTGTATATAAACTTTGTCAGTTACATCGGAGACTTGTAATGCAGAAACAACAAGTTTCAAATTACTCCATTCACCATCTAAAAATGAGGGAGGGAGCAAATGTGGAAGGGGTCTGCAGCGATATGTACTGCTGTCGTCCTTCCCCACCCGTACCTACACTTCCAAATAAAAATGGACATGATTGATTCCAGTATCTTTTGAACCTTCTCATATTGATTAGTCAAAATGCACCCCAAAAAAGGTTTCCCGAATAAGTGCAGCTTGCTCCTCAGCATCCCCCATTGATCTATCTCATCCGGTCAATCTTTGCTCAAGCACATGAATTCATCTCATCAAGACAATACTGTATTTCATCCTTGCTTGTGCCTGGAGTGAGTTACTTTTGCTTATTCTTTTGTGCAGGCTTTCTGCAGAGCTGCGAGCGTCCTCTCTTATGTCTTGAAGGATAACATTCAATGCAAGGAGAAGGTATGTAGTCATTTTCTTGTTTATGTTATTTTATTATTGGTTTGCTTTCAAACATCAAGAAAAACAGAAACTCTTGAAAAAAAAGCTGGCTTGAAGATCTTTTTACACATTCCACCTTGCATAAGGTTGGAAGTCTCGCATACACCTCTGTTCTTAGTATGAGATGGAAGCTGCTGCAGGTCCTTCAAATTGAACTTGAAGCACCTGCACCATCATTGGGGGGCACAGAGCCTTTAATGCACCATATGGTGAAGTACCTGTCGCTTGCCTCTTCAATGAGCAAAGATGGAAAAGTTAGAGCATCCGAGCCTATGTATGTTCAGCCAATTATCTTAAAGCTGCTAATTATTTGGCTCTTTGATTGTCCAAGTGCTGTTCAGTGCTTCATCGATTCACGTCCTCATCTCACATACTTGCTCGAGTTAATTTCAAATCAAACTGCCACTGTATGTGTAAGGGGGTTGGCTGCTGTACTGTTAGGAGAGTGTGTAATATATAATAAAACTACTGACAGTGGGAAGAATGCTTTTAGCATTGTTGATGCTATAAGCCAAAAAGTTGGGCTTACTTCATACTTTTTGAAGTTCGACGAAATGCAGAAGAGCTTGCTTTTTACATCTGCAAAACCAGCCCTTGCTCGCAAACCATTGGCTCGATCCCCTGGTGCTAGCATGTCTGAGATTGAAGATGTTGACGAAAATGAAACCACTGATCAGAAGAATGAGGATCATCCAATGCTTGTAATGGTATTTGATTCTCAGTTTGTTTCCTTTGTAAAGGAGTTCGAGGCAAAGATTAGAGAACAGATTGTAGAAATTTTCAGTCATCCAAAGAGCCAGGTGGCAGTGGTCCCGGCAGAACTAGAGCAGAACAATGGAGAAAGTGATAAAGAGTACATCAAACGACTTAAAAGCTTTGTGGAGAAGCAATGCCTTGAGATACAGGTATTTTAGTTGTCGCTTATCTTTATAACAACAATTTGTTGTGAATACAGAAGTTCTTAATATTATTGCATCTCCTCCTCATCTTCTACATTTTAAAAATTGTTTGGATCCTTTCATCTTGATTTAATATATATTTATGGACCTTGGGTTCCCCATTCAAAGTTGAGGGGGAAGAAAAAGAGGTTTTTACGCAAAATCTATTATATTATTTGATAGTTTTTGCAAATAGCTACTTTTAAGTTTTAACATCATTGATGAACATGCTCACTCCTCTCTACTTTATCCTATGAGAGATATCTTGGACTGCAGTGAGTATGCTACAAATACTTTTGGCTTCTAGCTTATCATTGAACTTGCACAACCTTTTACTTTGACAGAACTTGTCTAGAAATTGGGTTTAATATGTCTACTTCCATTTTCATTACAGTTGCTTTATTCAAAGTGACAGTAATGTGCTCTAATGTGACTTGACTTGATCATTAAACCTTGTCACCCAGTTGTGAAGAACTATGGTAACCCTTTTAGTCGTATGTCCTTTTTTCTCTCTGTAATCTTACTAGGACCTTTTGAGTCGGAATGCTACTCTTGCCGAGGACCTTGCAAAGACAGGTGGCAGTGGTTCATCCCAACTTGAACACAGAGCTAGCAGTGGTTCAGATAAAGTCCTAGTTGAAACTCTCCGTAGGGATCTTCACGAGACCACCAGACGACTGGAAACTCTCAAATCAGAGAAAGCCAGAATTGATGCTGAAGCTTCAACACACCAAAATTTAGCGGTTAAACTGGAAGCTGATCTCAAAAGCTTGTCTGACGCGTACAATAGCTTGGAGCAGGCTAACTTTCAGCTAGAACGTGAAATAAAAGCCTTGAAGAGTGGCGGAGCCGTGCCTACTCTGGACATTGAGGAAATAAAGGCAGAAGCAAGGGAAGAAGCTCAAAAGGAGAGTGAAGGTGAATTGAACGATTTGCTTGTCTGCCTTGGGCAAGAGCAGAGCAAGGTGGAGAAGCTTAGTGCAAAGCTAATGGAGTTGGGGGAGGATGTAGATAAATTGCTGGAAGGCATTGGAGATGATATGGGACTCCGGGAAGATGAGGATGACGAAGATTAAGCATCTCTTGTTTGTAGGTTATCGGGTCAAATTATTGGTTGTCTACATTTTACCGAGATTCCCAAATGGGGCTACATTTCGAACGGCCTCTCCATCTGGACAAATGAGGCAACCGACTAGTATTGAAAAATTAGTGGATTTCTGCTGTTTTGAAAAACTCCATTATATTTTTTCTGATGCTTTTGAAAAGTGGATTTTCATTACCTTTTTCCTTGCTCATGTGCTTTGGGTGGTAATTGTACAGCATTCTCATTATTTATCTTTGCTGAAATTCGGAAGAAACTTACATTTCTCGTATCACTGTTGAGACAATGTTGTTGCATCAATGTACAATGTATTTGATGGGTTTTTCATTTTACATTTTTCTATTTTATTTTGTCGGGTTCGACTGAAAAAATGCCACCTGTTTAAATGTTTACATGCCAAGAAAATAGTTATTTATTTTCCTTAAATAAAGGCACCGGCTACTCATATGGCCGTGGGGCATGCAACTGAAAGACCATTGAACCAAAACATTGACCTACGACACTCTTCTGGGTCCCACCCACCCTCCACATCGTTTGGTAGACATATTCAATCAAATTATTGCAGTCGCATTCATATCATAGTAAATTTTTCCAACAGAAAATTGAATAACTTCCAATAGTATTGAAACAGACAACTAAGGGGACCAGGCTAAATTAAATAACCAACAAAGGTGGTTCGATCCACATAACGATGAACCAAAGATGTCTAGTCCACATCTACCATAATCCATAAAACATTGTGGCTTTCCCTTTCCTTCCTGTTCTTTCTTATTCATTAGTGTTGTTTTGAAGTGTTTTGGGAATAAATATATATATATAAAAAAAGAAATAATGGGAAACTCAAAATTGTTCGTTTTATTTTCGAAAATGATTGGTGGCAATACATAAAGTTCCATTCAATTTCAATTTTTTGGATTGGACATTTTAATTGCAAACATCAATTTCATTTTTGAGCCCTTTAGTTAGTTTCATTTTCAAATACGACATCTTTTACACGCCTTTACGTACAGAATTCATCCTCGCATACCACGGTTGTTCTAAAAGAGCCCTACTAATCCACTTGTTTAAAATTCCTACAAGTCCTTTTCAGCTACCAGTGAGCAACTATCGATTCTTTCTAAGTTACTGCGCTGACCGAGCACAAGTGCACAACCTTTCCAATCAAAAAAGGAAGAGCCCCTCTAATAGCCATCAAGAAAATGGAAAGTTGCTTCTCGCTTAGGGCTCCAGCTCTTATGCTGGGAAGAGTAGCTTAATGTGAAGCTTGACTCAAGCAAAGCAACCACCAGTCTATTTCAATTGATGGAGCGATATTACCTTACATTTGTATATAAGTATTTTGAAATTTAAATCCTTAGTCTTACATTTATATATATATATATATATATGTATGTATATATATATATATATATTTTTTGAAATTTGAATTTTTTGAAATTTGAATCCTTAGTCCGTGTATGTAAATAAAAATATAGAAAAAGGAGCTCTAACAACTTATGACAACTAATTTAGAAAAATATATGCAACAGTAGTATCACACATTTTACTCTTCTAGTTTACACTCGCTGGAAATCAAAATTTTGGGCTTCATATTACTAAATCATAAGTAACTACATCCTCAATACATATATTTAAATACTACAACTAATTAATTTAATTTACCTCTAGGCTCTATTGTCAGTGAAATTGACAACACCATTCCAAGAATCACGGTGGCATGGTAAAATACAACAAATCAAGGAATTTAGCAAGCAATGGGCGGAGGTTCATGAAGCTAACACATCACCCATTATACTTCACTGATCTCACCTTCCTTGCATACGCCCACATCTATGACCAAGCTTTTCTTTCCCGAGCTTAAGACCCGGCAACAGTTTCTTCTTGGAGACTGCCCAGAAAACAACTCAAGATCAATTTGGATAGCAGATTAAGTAGTATGAATGGCACATCAGACAACATAAGTATTTATCAAACTATCTCAGTTAAAATGAATGGCACATCAAAGAAGATAAATATTAACTGAAAGGTCTCAACTTCTTGTGAAAACACAATACCAAATCACCTAGCTGTCAAAGAGCTGTTTGTAATGGCTTCTTTCGTTGGTGTGAGAAGCTATTTGGGCCTGTATGGATTTATTTTCTGAAGGCATTTTCATTTTCTAATGAAAATGAATAGTAAAAAGTTAGTTATAAATTCGAATTTAAAAATAAAATGTTGTTTTGAAGTTTCATTTAAAATGTAATGATTATGTAGAGTTGAATATGAGCTGTATTTGGAAAATGTAGAGTTTTGTATTAAAAGTCGTACAAATGTGAACAAAAGAAAATAAAAAGTGATGAAGAGTGAAAATGGAGAGAGAGTACAATAGTGTATTTTTGAAAATATTTTGAGAATGAAAATATTTATAAAAATAGAAAAGAAGTTGGTAATTTTTTGTTTTCATTTGCAGCAAAAAATGAAAGGGGTGTTTGAAAACAAAACCAAGCGGGCACTTTGACAATGAAACTTATAATCGTGTTGACATTTTGCGAGATAATCTTCTTATATTAGGTACATTAGCACCATTGTGCGCATGCAAGGTTTTCAATCATTAAAATCTTACAGACAACCAATTATTGCAAAAAGAACTAGGTAAGATAAAATTTAAGCAAGGGAGAGTTGATAACAATGTAAGAACTACTAAAGAGGCAGAATTTAGCTTACCCTATCCCATAGATGTGGATCAGGCTTTTTATAAACTTCCACTCTATGAACTTGAGCTGGGTCGGCCATCTTCCATTTGCACACAGGATGAGGAACACGGTGGCGAGTGTACTCACTCACTGTCTGGTTCGAATTGGATTCCATTCTTGCCTGTGACAAATAGAAAACGAAGGGCTTCTGACATGGGTTCCTCATAACTGGTCTTGTGTTGAATGCATAGGCCGTGTAATCAGCCCGTCTGTACCAATTCAAGAAAGTCCTTGACGGCATCTCTATCTCCCGAGGTGACAAAACCCCACGAAATATTTGAATGGCAAAGCCCCAAGACACCGATACCGTCCACTCATTTGTTTTGTCATAGCAAATGGATTGCTGCATCAGGCCGGCCGAGTCAAGCTGCATTGGAATTTTCAGCCGTTGCAGGGCTTCCACTCGAGTGACGTTGGGGAATATTGGTTCCACAACGTCTAGGTGATGCAAAGACACCAACGGTGTGGTGGGGTGCGCAGCAAGAAGTCCAAATAAGTTGCCATAAACATCATACTGAAGTTGAATCCACCAAAAAATACACCATTAGAACTCAATTACAACTTTTGAAAACTATAATTATACATCGCACCAATGCAACTAAAATACCAAACACATTCCACTTAACCATCTTTTCCACAAAAAACTGGTCAGCTAGATTTGGACTAGCTAAGATTAGTGGGTTAGGGAGGACAATGATGCTACACAGTTGAGTAGAACCAGCAAAGATTGAGTAACAACTGGCCCCACAAATCAATACCATAATTTAATAGTGGGACCAACATCATTGCACTCCAACTGCACCTCATTGGATTCTTTGTTTTCTTGCAGAGCTATGCGAAAAAGTCTACCAATTTAGAAGGCCAACGCATGGAAACCCGTGACAATAGCTGGCCCAGTGGCCCCATTTAAACTAATCACCCTTAATTTGCCAAAACAAATCCATAAACTTCATAATTGTCAATTAAAATTTGAGGATGTACAATGAGAGCAGGAGTACCAGGGAAATCAGTTGGAAGAGCAAGGAAAGTTTTCTGTCTTGTGAAAAATGCTGCAACTCCTAAAGTATGCTTTTTTCATATTCTTTTACCTAAGAAGTGATTGCACCAAGGACTTCATATGCATCAAAAGTCAAAAGATTTAAACCCTAAAAGAAATCTACAGATTTATAGCACTAAGAAACAAACGCATGTCGGCAAAACCCGAAAAATAGCTAAATGATAACAGAACAAGCAAAGTAAGAAAAACAACAACATCCAAAACGAATGCCCAGCAAAGGAGGAAGGGGCAAAATCCAACAAAAGAAAAGGGCAAATAAAACGAGCAACTCAGTTACTCACCTGATGAAAACCTAGTTCTTTAGTGAGTGGAACTCCGAGTTCAGCCATACAAGCCTGCATTCTATCATCGGAGCCGTACAAACCAGGGTACCTCTGGATGCACTTATCCTGCATCTTCTCAAGAGCCTTAGCCAAAGGATAGCTTATTGCAAAACCCCCACCCCCATAAGCCATCCCATAAGAAAAATATATATTCTGCAAATGGCTCTCACTCAAACTCCCAATGTAATAATACTGATTATGGTCATATTTGTTCAGAACCCTAATCAAATTATCCGTCACAAAGACAGTATCATCGTCTCCCATCACAAACCACCGCACATTGTCCATCCCACCCAACCTCAAAGTCTCCGAAACAATTCTTGAAATCCGGATGGCCGACCGATGCCCCTGCTTGTTCTTGTAGGCAAAACGCGACGTGTCGCCGGAAATTCTCAGCTCCGGCAGGCGTCCGCTTTCGTTTCCGTAAGTCTTGACGGGGCTGTCGAGCCAGACTGTCCCCCGCATTTTCTTTTCCGGCTTCCACCATAGCTTTATGTACTCTTTTCTCTTGTCCCAGAGCTTCGCAGATGCCGCAATGCCGAAAACTATGTGCTCTAGCCCAGTTTTGTTGGATCCTTGCTCTCCCAGTTGGTCCAATTGGGATATTTTGGCTGCAGAATTTTTGAATGATGCCGCAATTGTTGTTTCGTTTGAAGGTTCAACAAGATGTCTATTAGTAAATATATCTTCATCGCAAGCGCTGTGAGAAGAGGAAACCAGCTTCAATGTGTAGACCACATAAGTAGCTGAGACGAATAAAATCAGCCATACCATCAGCTTAGGCAGGGCTTTACCTTGGCAAGCCCCCACCGCAATAGGGCCCCCTGATGGACTCCTCATCGAATCCCAAATGAATTTCTCCGGATTATTTTGAGCTGCTTTCATTTTCTTCACTACTTCACCAAAAACCCAGCAATCCCAGAATCAAAAAAGTAAAAAATTCCAACACGAAACCTCCCCCCTCAAAAAAAGGAAAAAATTGAATCTTGCACTCTCTAAGTACTAAGTTTTTCTTCGAATCGAATGGGGCTCGATGTGTTTTTTTCTTTCGTTCTGAGTAGAAAAACACAGATCTAAGCAAGAGAAAGATAAAACCAAGAATGGGTAGAAGAAAATCAAATGCAGATCGAAGAAGAAGGGAAATCAGAAGCAAAGGAAGAGCATGCATAGGTGCAGTGCCAGGTTGCACACTCTCCTCTGCACAAGACTGCCCCAACACACCACCAGGCACAGCCCTGTTTTACATATATAATTTTGGCACCTAGAACGGGGCCTGTGCGTACACGTTTTTATTTTAAATAATTAATTGAGATGTATGTAGATGTCGATACGTATAGGGTTTGTGTATCTATATGTGGGGTGGAGGTGGAGTTCTATTGTTGTAGAAAGTAGAAACACTTGAAAATTTCCCGGGCGGGGGTGGCCGGGGGCGAGGGCGGGGGTTTGCGTGGGGTTGGGGGTGGCGACGTGGCCTAGATGTATTATTGTCGGACAAGGATTCCGAACGCAGATCGCAGATGTAGTGTAGTAGCAAGGTATGCGCACGAATACTGCAAATGTATCATAGTAACTAATATTCGAGATACATAAAAACATAAGTAACATTTATTTACAAATTATGTATTTTAAATTATATATTTTAGGAGAATAAATTTTAAAAATTGGATTGAAAAATATAAAATTTGTATTAAAAATATTATGTATATTTATTTATGATTTGTAAATAATAAAAAAATTATGTTGGAAAAATTTAATATGTTTGTTTATGTTTTGGAAGAAGACAAATTTTATTGTAGCAATTAAATCAATATATTTTTATTGTTTTGGGAAGAGATAAATTCCACTGCAGCAGTCAAATCAATGCCTTTTTACTGAGTTTTGATGGTGTAAATAGATTTTAATAATATTTTTTATTATGATATAATAATAAAATATTATAATATATAAATGTATATGTATGTAATTGGTAATTATTGTAATGTAAAGAATATGTGGGTTTTGGTCATTTATTAGTTAAATTTTAAAAATAATTTGATTATTTTAAAAGTTTATTTTGAAAGAAAAGGAATGTACATATTTGGTTATATTCTCCCAAAATAATTTTGTTTTAGAAGAATTTAACCAAACATAACCATAATTTTCTGCAAATAAAAACAAGGACATGATATTAAAGTTGGGAGGTAATGAAAGTTGCCAAATAAGAACTTAATATTATTTTTTTTTTCAAATTTTGGAACGTTTGGTACTTTGATAATACATCATGAAATTTGATGATCTTCTGTATTTAATAAATAAAAAATTTGTTTTAAAATCATTCATCATCCACCACTTCATAGTATATGCTTTTAAAATAAATTAAAAAACTCTAACAAGATAGTTGTTCGATATCCAATTAATAAAGTATCTTATATAATTTGAGAATTAGCAATTTATACATTTAAAAACTTCGATATTAAATATTCCTAAAATAAACATTACATAAGTGAGGTGGGGTCAGAGATTTACTTGTATAGAAATACTTGGGTGGCGTTTGGAGGTTAGGGTAAACCAGAATTATTAACTCGAACAACAATATTTTTCAATACAATTCAAATTATTTATTTTATAAATTAGAGATAAATGTAAAAATATTAAATAAAATTTGGATGTAAAAACATATATATTGACATGTATTTAAAAAACAATAAAACATAAAATACTAATTAAAATAAAGATGGAGCAAGGGATGAAATTTGAGAAGAAAACGAGTAAAGTCGGTGAACGTACCATAACTTTAGTGATAAACATAAAACATCAAATCAAAAACAGGTTCAAGACAAGGACTTGATATTGTAGTTGCCAAACAGGGACTTGTAACGTCGGGGCCAACCCAAAGGGAAACTACAAAAGTTGCGAAAAAATCGTATTAATTAATGTACAAATTTGGGGGTTTGGGAGTACTAATTAATTAATTGGGCATCAAAATCAAAGGTTGGGTGGATAAATGTGAGCAATGAGTAAAAATCTACGCAACTGTGACTTGACTTTGAGTCAAGGCTGAATAAAGTAGCAAGTTCTAAGGATTTAAAAACTGCTTATTTAAAGTTAATTAATGTTATTTATTGATTATCATGTCCAAGACCTAGGAATTCATTGGTCATGGGATTGACCCCGAGGCCACTCTTTCTTTCGAATAGACTAATTATTATGTTGTATTAACAATAATTTTGTCTTTAATGATCGAAGCAACGGAACGTAAACGGTCTTGTGGTGGTCTTCTTTTGGTGAATGTTGCCAAATTATTATTGAATTCAGTAAGTGAATGACATACTAAAATGTCTTTCACAATGTATCGAGTGGGATTAAGAGCATGTTTGATTAAATTTATTTAAATTTTTTTATAAATTTCTATATTTTATAAGATGTTTTTTAAGTTTATAAAATATTAGATTTTTTTAAAAAGTAAGTTCTTAAAGTGTTGATAAAATAAAATTTTGGACTTTATAAGATATTAGTAATGATAATTTTATAATTAATATAATTAAAACTAAAGAAACTTATTAAGATTTTAAAAATAAGTTATGAATTTTTTACTTTTTTAAAAAGGACTTATAAATTCATAATATTTTATTTTAGGAGTTTATAAGATTTTTATTAAAAAAAATTATCAAACACTTTTAAATATCTTATTAGCCCTCAAATATTTTGAGAAACTTATAAACTCACCAAAACATTTTCTAAGTATGAATTTTTTAAATTTTGATTAAAAAAAATTATATCTTCTATGTTCTTATATAGATTTAAAGAGGACAACTATTTTTGGTAGGATCCGCCTTTATTAGTCCCTTTACATAAATTATTGAATTATTAATTGATCTAATGATATTGCTTTTAGACATGTAAGTATGAGGTTTGAAATTGGCATCATAATAAAATTTTTGGTACGACTGTGTGTGAAATAATAATAATAATAATAAATGTATCACTTTACGGGATTATAAATAATTTGTTTGTTGACTCTTCATTAAAAGAGAGCATATGAGTCTTTTATTTTACTTTGCTTTTACGGAAAACATAGAAGAAAATTCATTAATTACAAGTAAACGCATGTGATAATAAAAGTAACAAGCAGCCAACCGATGGTCAAGGGGGTTATTCGTTTCTATGAACAAGGACATGGCCAGTGCTGCAGATTGTTGCCATCACACGCAAACCTTAAAAACCTAATTTAAATTAATCAGTCAAATGGTGTCCTCTATCGTCTATTCCTAGGACAGGAGCATCTCTTGATTAGTTTTATAACAAGAAAAGGCGACTCTTTTACGAGCCTTTGATGCCACTATTTTTTGTCATTGGGAATATATTAAAGTAAGGGCCCGTTTGGATTGGCTTTCTGGAGATACTTTTATTGTTTGATTAAAAAAAATAAAAAATTAGTTTTTGAAAATGAAATATTATTTGGAGATTTTATTTAAAATATAATGAATATGTATGGTCGAAAATGAGTTGTATTTGAAAAATATAGTGTTTTTGTATTAAAAATCGTGCAAATATGAATATGAGAAAATGAAAAGTGAAAAATAAAAAGAAAGTGTAATAGTGTATTTGAAAAAATATACTAAAGATAACGCAAAAATATGAAAGAAGTTAATAACTTTTTATTTTCATTTTTAGGAAAAAATAAAAAGAGGCTTTAAAAACAAAACCAAATGGGCAGTACAGGGATTTGAAAATGTGTATCTGTTATAATTTTGTTCACCATAAAATGTCAAAATAAAGTTATATTTAGCATAGAGTTTGTTTGATGTTGTTCTAAATATTTCAAGGAAAAAAAATATTTTGCTAGGTAGTATTTTGGGAATGGAGTTGGTAATGCAATTGATGTTTCATTGTAGAAGTTGGCTAGAAATTATTAATGAAAAAAAATAAGTTTTATTTTGTTTTGAAATTTTTTGGGGGGAAAGAATTAGAATTAGAATTAGTGAAGCAAGGATATTTTGGGATAATTTAGTGTATTTTGAATTATGAAAATGGGGAGAATGCAGTATCATATTTGGTATTGTTTTTCTTATTACAAAATATCTTTGAAAAATAAAATCTAAGGAAAGCCTTAGCATTTATTTAGTTTTGCTATTATTTTTCTTTATGATTATGTTTCTCTATCTCTCTGTATATAAAAACAAAGGTGATAGAATTTCATTAGTTTATTTGAGAAAATCAGATGTCTCAATAGGCTAACAAAATCGGGTAAATATCACTTACTTCCCTTTTATGACATTCCTAACTGACATGCGAGCTATCATCTTGTTGGAGTTCTGCTTATTCGTGCAACACACACCTAAATATAATATATTATATGAAGATATTATTAATAATAATTTATACTAAAATTATATGCATATTCAGAAGTCTATATATATATATATATTTAATTCAATAAAGGAAAGTAATGAATGACTAATGTTGCAATTCCTCTTGAACATCACCATAATAGTATCATTTTGTCTAATTTAAATCATGCGTACTGCTTAAAAGTAATTTGCAACATAATTCTATCAAAGTGTTAACTAAGAAAGTGCATATAAATTATCAGATATTATTTTAATTGATAAAATAAGATTTTAAAGTTATAAAAATATTAGTAATATCAATTGTTAGTAATCCAATTAAAATTATTTTTTTTAATTTTAAAAATAAGTTATGAACTATTTCCCTTTCTTAAAAACACTCACCAAATTTTAATACTTTATAACATGTTATAAGGTATAAAAACAACTAATTCAAATACCTTGTAAATTAAAATTTCTTCAGTACAAATGCAAGAATACTGTTTTTTTTGCAATTATAAAATTGGGTGTCGGTGGAAGTGGAAAGTTTGTTCCCGTGAAATTGTTGTCTCTGAGGGTAAAATAGGCAAGTGCAGCAAATTGTGCCCGCACCTTCCGACCTTAACAGCAAATCTTTACTTCAATCACTGCTTCACATGTGGAGGAATCCTTTAAATTCGTTAAATCTGTTTAAAATTATTAAATGACAAATGGGATAAATATTAAAAAAATATTTAGCCTTATATCAGAATAGTGCCCAAAAAAAAAAAAAAAAGAACAGATAAATAACTGAGAGCATTTTGTATCCAAAGCAAGAATTAAAGAACTGTGGTGAAGTTGTATCCCTACTTTGTCATTCATTTTATTTTTATTCAATTTAAGAAAAAAAAAAGTTAAATTTTTTTATCGCTATGCAGAACTATAAATATATTTTAAATTTATGCCAATTAAGACCATTAAGACATCTGCGAATAATGCATTACATTAAAAAAAAACAAAAATTGCACGCGAGGCCCGCAAGTGACGGTCACTGATTTGGCTTTTACTGAGAATTTGGAATAGTAAGTGTGAAGGACCATTTAAGACGTTGAGCAGCATTCCAACTACAGGTGGGCTTTATTTTGGGCTTCTTTAATGCACTGTCATGCGCCAGGCCAGTTTCTATTTTGGGCCACTTCTGTACTTCTTCTATGACCAATGACTATGGAAACGCTGCTGTGGCCGGTGGAGGCGGCGCCGATGAAGCAATGGAGGCGGCACAGTTGGGTTTATGTTCGAAAATGAGAGAGTAGTGAAGGACTAAGGACTTTTAGGTTAATTTTACTTATGTGTTCTTGTTCATTTTTATTGCAACGAGATGGACTTTATTGAGACTATTGGAATTCATCATCACACGTAACGATTTGAAAAATTTAGGGCGTTGGGTATTTATGGGTCGGACTATATTTATACTTAATTTACTTTCTTTTATAGGTCTGAATTTGGGTCTTGATCTAATATAAAATTATAATTTTAAGGATGAGTAGGATAGGATTCTATTAATTGATAGATCTAGAATATACAAGTGTAAGCTAACTAGCCTATTAACCTTCAAAACCATATGAAATCTTGATTGTTGAAGAATCCAAACACCTAGAAAAGAAAAATTGCTTTTGTGTGAAAGTTTGTTTAGTTTAGTTATAAGAAAATTGGTTAGCCATTTAACATATTTATGGCCATGGGACCTCAATTTTGGTATAATTGTGATTGAGTAACAAATAATATCATGTACGAGCTTTTGTATGACTGTAACATTTTAGCACATGAACTTTGTGAAACGGTATAATTTGTACATTATTTCTTGAATTAGATTAGTTTTTCTTCCTGAGATTATTCTGCCATCTGTACTAATTTAAAAGAAAAAATGGCCCACGTCTGTTCAATGGGAAAAGAAAGATTGGTAGTTTTCACACTATAATCTAGGCATTTTCTCAACATTTTTTTATAATACAAAATTATTTTCCTACATTACACTTACCATATTCCTAGTTTCTCATAGTAGCAATTGTCTTATATATAAACATATCCTATCATGCAGTTTCTGCACTGAATTTCTGTGTCTAGATATTTTTTGTGACCACTCGATCCTCAAGCTCAATGCCTTTTTCTTTTATAAATAAAATCACCAAAAATTGAATCGAATACACTTCGATTCAGTTCAATTTTTCTAATTTTTGGTCTATTGGATCTTTTTAAAGACGCGGGCTTTGTTGTTCTTTTTCCTGAGGCAAAGATTTCTCTATTCCGACTCGCTTCTTTTTTTTAAGCCCTTGCTTCTTGTAAATTGCCTAAAGGAATTGGTTTGGCAAGAAAGCTTTCATTTTTTATCTAGTTCTAGGGTTGACGAGGTTTGATCTTGCGCCTCCCCTCATTCCCGGGTTTGTTTTAATTTTTTTCACAGCCCATAAATTAATAACTCTACCAATAGAAAACATATTAAATTTGGATTTTATTAGTAAACTTCTAATATTTCATTTGCTCAGCTAAGATACAAGAAAATAAAATAACAAAACTGATCAAGAGGCTAGAATACTTGCTTTAGTTCTACACATCAAAAATTTTCTAGCTAATACCATAAAGTTCTCTCAGTGCTCAAGTTTTAGGGCTGGATTAATGGTGATGGGCTGAAGCTGTTGAAAGCATGGTTAGTATATAATGAAAAGCCGCTGATGCTATTCTTGATTTTATGAGTCCCCTTCCCCTCCTTGGTAAAGGCTTTCTCTTGCCTAAACTTTGGAGTAATGCTACACCAGAAACATTTCCTATCTTCTGATTCATAATCGAACTCTGTTGATATATGACTCTATTTGCTCTGTTTTTTGGGACAATTTGCAAAAGGTTTATACACTGAAGAAGATGATTG
>JACGDI010005219.1:1027466-1042860 GCA_014898725.1 Jacaranda copaia | reverse complement strand
CAAAGAAAACTCTGCCGCTTTTGGATCTTTGGTAGATTTTGAGTGATCCACAGCCACAGGTAAGATATTTTCTGAAATTTGACAGATAAGACTGATCAAAATTTGTACAGAGATGGCAAGGCATTTGCGGGAGCTGCTGCACATGGTGAGAAGCCAGAAGCCAAACAAGGGCTATATAAAAATGATCTATTATATAGGGAAGAAAAAAAAAAGAAGGAAAAAAGTGAAAAACAAGTAGATACTTCTGTCCCTCAGTAGCTTATTTCTGCAAATCTTGGTGTCTTTGAATATGTAATCTCAACATGTTATGATGTTTGAAGCAAACTATGGATCTGTTTATAGAAAAACTAAAGCAAGCATCCATTTTATTTTCTCTTAATTTGGGTATAACTAGAGAAGTTTGGAGTATTATTGCTTACGGCCAATTTTCCATAAACCAATGATTACAAATACAGGAACCCCCAAATTGTGACAATTGTCAAAATTCACAACACCAATGAAATGATACCATAAAAACGTACTCGCATCTTCATGTTAAATAAGGAAGAACATGAATTTGCCCATAGAATAAGAAGGTAGTTGTTTACATTGGATGTTTCACATTAAACAGTGACTATAATACTAGGACAATTACATTATTTCTTTTTCTTCTCCGTTCAACGCATATTATCTAAAATTTGTAATGTTGTACTTTGCAGTACACAAGTTAGACTACTGTTATATATTATATATTGGATTTCTTTACGAAACCAAATATTACATATAAGATGCTGTCTCCCCTTTATTACGTCAAATTATTTTAGTACAGCAGTTGTATAATTACTATAATAAATGGACGGTCAGATAATGCAATTTGTCATTTTATAGGAGAACTGCCTCGCCAGCCCCTTCCTCATCCAGCCCACCTACCCCACTAGGCTGCAAATTGAAGGACATTTGGTATTTAAAAAGCTTAATAGTTGATTAATTTATACATTTGAAATGAAATTTCGACAATTTAACAAATTCCAATAAACACCGTACTTGGGCCACAATATGGTATATTTTATCATCCGCATTCCAGATAAATTAATCAGCGAATGTAATTGCACTCATTATGCAATTAGTTAATATAATTAGCAAAATAATTGCTGGACAGAGTTATATATAAAAGTTAATCTCATTACAGCTTTGAACAACATTTATCTTGGTAATGAATGAATCATCTATTTCTGGGTCCATGAACAATAACAATTGTTCTGAAAATCTCACTTCTACTATCAATTCGATTTGTTCTCTTAATTAATCGACAGCCTATGAATCATGAGCTTATGTTCCTCAACAAGCATACGCTAGGACCCTAATCCCTTAATTGCTTGAGTGCTTATAATTTCATGTTTTATTTTATTTTAACCAAGATTCTTTTCAACATTTTTTTAACATTGCAAGATGATTG
Source organism: Jacaranda copaia (assembly GCA_014898725.1). Lineage (NCBI taxonomy): Eukaryota > Viridiplantae > Streptophyta > Magnoliopsida > Lamiales > Bignoniaceae > Jacaranda > Jacaranda copaia. The sequence continues at coordinate 1,041,425 of JACGDI010005219.1, read as the reverse complement.
TTACTAATTTCTAATACACATGTTTCACTACTCGAGTCTATATAAGCTAGGGATGTCTTTGTTTAGAGCGCTTTCCAGGGTGCAAAAGGTACAAAGTTATTCTTACAGCAATTTTAGAACAATTTTGCTTGAACTATTTATTATTATACCATTGTTATTATTATTGAATCAATCCCTTTCTTTTTTTATTTTTTCTTTCAGTGCATCATCATGCTCCAACTGCCATAGCAAAAGTTCAAAAAATGTAATAATTGGGATATCTCTGCTTCTTGATATTCCAACATGGCATCCTCTAAACAAATAATTGGAAGACCTGTTGTTCTAAAATAATCATCAAATGTCAAAACCGTTTAGCTGGCATGCCTCCCCAAAGCCCTGCCTAATGTAGAACCTCTGCTACTAAACTAACCCAAAAAATTGCTCATTTGTCCTTACCCACCCCACCACCCAAATCAGCCAAAACCAATCTCAATATCCTATCCTGCCCTATATAAACTCCGATTTCATGCCATTGAATAGATCATAGATATCTCAAAAACCAATTCAAACACTCTCCAGAGAAACAAGAATCAATTCAATAGCCACAAGATGAGGACCAAGGTGAATGATGCCTCAGTTGCTTCTGCTGCATTCAACAAGAATTTGAAGAGGAGAAGATCAATTCCCCAGAGAGGCCAAATCAAAATGAGGATAGCAGCAAAAGCATTTCACTCTCTGGTGTCTGTCATTTCAGCATCCTCTGCTCAGTATTTGAGTTCACCTAGGAAGAAATCTCAAATCTAAGGAACATGGGAGCATCACATCAAACCTTTGTATCATGTTTTCTTGTAATATTCATGTCTAGTGACCAATTTTGGAAGGGGAAATTTTGCCCTGTGTAAATCTACTTTTCTTATCGGATGCAGTTTCTCGACAAGGGATGAAAACTTTGCGATACAACTGTTAAGGCCTCACTTCATCACATATGGATACAATGATTTTTATTTGCAGTAATGTTAAAAAGAGATATCCGTTGAAACCAATCGCGCGTTTAACATGACAATTCCCAAGTATCCTTGAGTTAATATAATCTGTACAATAAAGTAGTTTCCTCCACAATCAAGCTCCTCATCAAACCAGTTGGATTTATAGCATGCTGCAACTACAGTATTTAGAACTCAGATCTCTGCCACTGACCAACCCAGCCATATCACTTTCCTTACAGTATTAAACAACACTTTGGTCAACATTAAGTGAGAATTGATTGAAGATTTATTTTCATAACTACTGTTTAGTACCTTATTTTGCTCAACTTTCCACCAATTGTTACTCCCTTCTCTCAAATTCCTCAAGATGAGATTATACCCAAGATTCTGAATTCCCTATTTGATGCATTTCTATTGCCTATAGAATGTATGTTGACTTTCATCACAATTTAATGCTTAAAAAGACACCTTACTGATAAAACATTATTTGCAGTCCTCATGTCCTATTTTATATAACATGGTACATCAAACTATTGAATTTTGTTGCTTGTATTCAAAACATCACCCTCAATATATTTTACCATCTTGGCAAGATTTTCCACACAAAAAGGACAGCTTCAAAGACAGATGCTATGCATTCTTTTACACTGCTCTAATTTTTATTTCTTCAGCTTTCTACAGGTAGATGATAATTACAGAGTTCTTGATAAAACATAACCACAGCCTATCACAAGCAACTAGAATGAAAGACTTGAAATCACCTGTCAATCGTCATTGTTATCCCGCTTAGTCCATGATTCCACCACCGAGAGAGCTACCAATGGTCCAATGAACGGTGGAAGCTGCGGTGGCCTGCTGAAAGCAACAATACGTTCAGCCTTCTCCTTCTCGACATGGGCTTCACCAGCAAACTCATTTGTCTGCTTCCTGGGGGTTATTGTGCCGACTGCCATAATTGGGCGATTACTAAATTATTAATGATTCCATTGCAATGTGAACCAAGCACCAAAAGGATAACTAGAATTACCCCATCTTCCTGTTGAAGCATGGATCGGCCTAAATTTGCTGACCACACGCCCCAAAAAATCAGTCCCACGCATGAAAGTTGTAGTACGCTTCTTCCTCCAACAAATCTGTGGAACATGTTAAGCAAAATTACTCAGAATTAAAACAAGCTAATAATGATGTTGGAGAGTGTCAACAATCAGAAAGTAGAAATCATCTCAAATTAATGATGAACAACAAATGAAAAATTAGAAACTTATGAAGTGAATAAGTGAAGGCGATCATCAACCTTTCGCTTCAAGCATTCAATTGAATAACGCCGAGTATCTAACAGACTCCATTTCGTTCAGCATCATTACCAAATGATAAAAACAAAACTTATCCAATCCAAAACCCTCAATCCATAAGATTTAAACAAGTTTTGTAGACCTCAAATTTGAGACATATGAAAGAATACTCAATAAAGATACAGGATCGTCGAAACAATAATTCATCTCCAAATATTACGGAAATTTCTAGAATCTATTTTCACTTTCTCCTGTTATACATCACTGAATCATATCATTCTTGATAAACAATTACGTAAATGAATATGAATCCAAAAACGAGAGATGTACCTAAAATGAAAACTTCTAGAGCTAAAGGTTCCACTTACACTGTTGATCGTCGCATGGCGCAGAGAGAGGTTTCTTTAGACCAAGGAGAAGCTTCTTGAAAGCTCGGGCCTTTGTCAATGGGCCGAAAGGTTTGGGCTCTAGTGGCCTTTATTTAATGGGCTTTTACTGAGCCCGATTTGCCTTTGTTTGAAGTAGAAGCGGGCGCAATTAAGGCTGATCACAAATTAGATGGGCTTAGAAAAAAATTTCAGCACGCTGAGTCGGGCTAATGCAACCCTAATTTCGACACGCAATACCGTGGGTCATACCCGAGCAACAAAAGTAATCCCCAATGAAAATTCACAGATTAATTCAACTTATTGTACCACATTTCTTCCATATCCATTGATTTCCGAGGGAATCTGAGATTTTTTCTTTATTATTTTCTTTCTTTTCAAGAGAATCGTGGCTGATTCCTCAACTACTTTTTAATTTTATGAGACTCTAACACACAATTGATCTATTCACTGGAACAAAACCCTACCACCAAGTTACTCATTCTTTCCATATGTACAGGATGAAACTAACAATTGTTTAGCGACTAGTGTCGTGTAAATTGGTAGATCTTTATTTTTAAATGGGCTAAAATAAAAAAAGACTGAAGTGTATATAAGGTTTTTAGCAATTGTTTTTCCTTTGTTATCTTTTTATGATGTAGTGAAAAAAATTTATGTTCGTCTTGCAAATCACATAGCTTAATTTAAATGAATTATATAAATGTCTATATTAAGTTTTATTTTTGCACTCACAATTCACATATAAATTTAGTTTTATGAACAATATATAGGAAAGAAGTGTTATTTGGAGGGTTGTGTTTTTTTTTTTTTTGCCGTTTCCCTTCGTCGAAATCACTTTAGTTCGTTCCCAATCTCAAGAGGTTGCTGTAATACCAAGTTCGATGCAGGATTACAATTGATATTGGAATTGATAGCTATAGTACTAACTGATTTATTTATTTATATATTTTTGAATGTTTCCTATTAAACTAAATAATCATATTGATTGAAACGCACCTTGCGAGCAGTGGTTAATTATGATGATTTGGTTGGAACGCAATTTTAGAAAATGTCAAGTGAAAAGGGTGAGTGTGTCGGTGCACATGTCGAATCCCACCTTGCTAAATATATAGATCTTTTTTATAAGATGACCAAATCTTGATTTATACCAATTGTTATAGTTGATGAGTTTTTAGAGATGAAAAAATGAAAACCCACCCGTGTCGATTGAATTCCGCTTTCTTAAATTGAATCCTTTTTTATTTCTATTTTAATAATTAATAAAAATACATTCTAATGGTCTCAACTCAGTAAGCGTTCCTCAAAATATTAAAATAAAGAGACAAAAATTATTTCAAAAGTAAAATCACCGCCACAATCCCATCAATATCAATCATACGGACCTTTTTTTTTAATTTTTTTCCATTAAAAAGCAATTAGCTAGAGCAAATGGAGCCCAAAATTGAATATTGGCTTTTGTTGGCATTACATAATGTGATGTGTTTTTTTTTATTATTTCGACAATTCAACTAATATGGCATTTTCACTACATAATGCACATTTGGACATTTGTGGACGTACTCATAATTGATATGATATCGGTTGAAATAAGGCGACGAGTTGCACCAAGCATGATTGAGTCTTTGGAAAAATTGAACTCCAATACTTAAAGTGGATCTTGAGTTTGCTAAGTACATTCAGTTTTGTGATTTTTATATTTTCAAAGTGGAGTGCAATGTAACAACTATTTTTTTCATTGCTTATGAAAATTTACTTGGAAAGAACTAGTGTAGGTGCTTGTTTCTGCTTTATTCAGATTCCAACAGAGTTTCTCAACCAAAATAAATGAAATTTTTTTATTTATTTAAACCAAAATTATCGCCAAAGTCATATAAATTTTGCATGTATTGCTAAACAAATCTACTTAATTCTTTGCCAACAATGAGACACCGACATAATGATTTCCTTATTGATTTTTTTTTCTTAAAATTTAAAAATCTCCAATGTTTGGGCAGGAATTAAGTGTTCACCCCCATTCGTACATAAAGACAACAAAATATGATTTATTTTTTTTATTGATGATATAAAATTTTATCCTATATTAAAAAAAGTCGAACATTTTGAAGTTGATATTTCAGAGTAAACTTTTTATCAATACATATTAATAAAATAACATCTCCATGCGATTTAATTTTTATAGTTAACAATCAACTCCGCATAATTTATTTTCTTGAAAGAGCTTATAGGTTTAAAGTTTGAAATGTGTGGTTAGACCTATGAAAATAGTAGGGTATTACCCTATTCAAACCCATATTCTAATATATCAAAATAGTTAAACCCTATATTTACTATTTTCTACTCAACCCATAAATTCATATCTTAAAATACTAAAATAATACACCCTAAACTATCAAGCCAAAGACCCATTCGGTCTATGGTTGGGTCTAGTTTATTAGACCCAATATTTGAATTTTGTTTTGATCTAACTAATTTTTTTATCCTTCCCAAATTTTCTTATTGTCAGGCAAAATACTAAAACTACCTAATATTTGAGTGCTAGAGTAATTTATTAATATAGGCTAATTTTTTTTGGCATTTTAAAAAAATTAACTCAATTTTTTATATTAAGAAAATATACATTTAATTTTATTCGTTTAATTTAATTTAGTTAATTTATATATTTAATTTTTGGTATATTAAACATATAAGAACCACAAGAGTATGCATCACTTTTCTCTCTCTTCCCCATATGATTTTTCTCTCTCTATTTTTCCTCTAAGATATTATATTTTCTTTTTTTTTAACTTTATTCTTTTCAATTTTTTGAAATATTATTATTTCATGTAATATATTTAATAAAATATAATTTTAAAAAATATTTTTCAAAAATAAAAAATTTCAAACAATGCACATAAATTTTTCATATTTTAAAAGATAATATTTTATTTTCAAAATATAAACAAAATAATGTGGACACACGAATAATAAACGCAATTTTAACTTTAATATATACAAAGCCTTCTCAATCTGCAATGCATCAAAATGACTTGCATCAAGCATTGCAACACTCCCCTCCCACCCCTCCCACCCCTCCCACGCAACCAAAAAACGAAAAATTTAATAATATCTATACTCTTAAATTTTTCTATAGCTATGTGAACACCCTTTAAATATTCTTTATTTTTCCACTATCCAAAGTTATTGAAAATAAATAAATTCAAAATACTTTTAATTTCTTTTATTTTATATATATATTAAAAATTTGATTATACACTTCAAGTATGTCATAATTATTAGTAGAAATTTAATTTTGCTACAAGTAATTTGGATTACCTAATTAAATTTGAGTATTTGGATAATGAGTAATTTTAAGGCATATGATATGTGGGTAAGTTTTGTATGTAAATATAATTATACTCATTCAATTATTTTTAATATATTTTTGGATTTAAGTTTGATGAAAATGGTAATTAAATAAAGTTTTATGAGTAAAAAGGATTACAATTATGAATGAAAGAATTGAAACGTGGTATTTAATATTGAGTATTGAGTATTAAAATATTTTATATGTATGAAACCTACTCTTATTCATTCTATTTTTCTTAATAAATTTGAATAGAATTCGGATCTCATATCTAATCATTTTGTATGGATGTAAGTATTATACTATTATTATCGGCTTAAATAGGATAAAACTCTGCCTATTGATAAACATATTATGTGATTCAAGAAACAATGTAGATCATAAGGTGGCCGAAATAAAATTAGGTAGTACTTTTAATGATGTCTTGTTCCTATTGGTTTTAGTCATACACTATGAAACACACGTCTCTGAAAAGCCTATTTTGCAGCCGAAAGTTCTTAGCCTAAAACTAGCTAGTTTTACTTCTCGACAGTGTTTCAATTACCGATTTTAATGCACGAATATGCCAAAAAATCATTATGCGTAATGATCGATATGTGTCGAATATGGATACAGTCCCAACACATATCGAATATAGTAAATAAATATTTAAAAATTAAAATAAAAAAATAAAATTCAATACGGTATCGGACACAACAATATTTTTTTTCTCTCTTATAATTAAGTTTTACAAAATTTAACGGCTAATAAATAATATAATTTTTTTTTAAATGACAAACAAAGTTAGTATAAAATCTCACTATGATCATAATATCCTAATAAATTTAGATGCTTAGATACATTATATATAAAAAAAAGAAAATTTATAAAAAATAGAAAGTGATCGTAGAAAACTTGACACTAATTATATATATATATATATATATATGTAAGTAACAAAATTTTTTTGTTCTATCACCAATGATAATTTTTACACATTTAATAGTGGCAAAAATTGTATTTAAGTTATCACCATTGATAAGTTGTGGCAAATCTTTAATGATAAGTATAAATCTTTTCAAATGTTATTAGTTATAATTTTTATATTATCACATATTTTTTTATGATCAATATTACAATTTTTTGTATTGAAAATTTCTATTATATAATTTACAAGAAGTTTAATACTTATACCTATTTAGGGGATTCGTTATTTGTTTGAATTTAAAATATACTTATTTAATGGTTACTTTTGATTTTTTTTTCACTTTACGTTGATATAAATTTTATATTACATACATTAATATGACTAATAAATACTTATATATAATTATATATATATATATTATGATAACCGTATCGGTGACATATTATGTTCTAAAATTTTAAAATTTAACATGTCATCATATCCATGTCGTATCGTGTCCGTATTCATGCATCATAAATTATAGACATTGCAAGTTCAAAACGTATTTATGTGTCACCCAAAATATATACATATATATGCTGTATGGTATCATAAATTTCCACCTTTTGCAATACCACCGCATTTAAATATGATATACTTTCCTTATGTTTTAGAGGAATAAAGATAAATTTATAGTAAAAGACAAATATAATTTGATGCAATAGGTCACCAAACTTAATTGATGAGCTAACAAATAAGGGCCCGACTCCGGAAAAAAAATCAGCTAATATAAATATAATATGTATAGTCAAATAAGATATTGAATCATGTACTATTGATTTGAACAGGCTTTCTAAGCAAGCGTATTTTCAAGGTAAAAATTTACACTCGAATTCAATTTCATGCAACATTAAAATATATATAGAGAGAGAGATGGGCACTAACAATCCATGTGTGATGCTGCTGGAAGTGGAGGAAGGCCATTTTCAATAAACAAAAGTGCGTCTATTCATTTTCGAATGTTCTTGAAGTTTCATGATTTTTTATGAACAATTTTTTATACTTAAGTTCTTTTTAAAATTTAATATTTATATTTTCTTGATGGGCTTAGATTTATTAGGATTTTACAGTCCTTCATACTTAAAGTATCCTTAAGCTTTCTAACCTTTTATTTAATTAATAAATTCAGTTCATTAGACCTTTTTTAGTTAATTTACTATATTGCTTTTGTATTTAAAATATTCCGCATCAATATTCATGTAAATTTTACATAATTAATAGTAACTTCGTAACAACATTGGTGTAAATACTAATTAAAAAGGGAAAAAAAGTTTATGTGAATGATTAATTGTGTTAGAATTTCATCGATATATATTTTGTCTTTTAGGGAAAAGATTAACTTTGATTTTCATAAAGAAATGTAGCGAGAAATAATTATTTTGGATGAAATCACTATTTTTGAAGTAGTTTTACAAAAAGCAATTAAAAATTAATCTGTTAATCACTCAAATATTTTTTCTGAATATATAAAAAGCATCCCATATGTCCGAAATATGTCTAATACACCATCGATGGAGTGCTTATATGTCATTGAATGTTAGATTATTTTTCATTTTTATTTAATTTTTAGACACACCAATTGGTGTAAGTCACAAGTAATTAGAAGTGTATCATATAAACACCACTATACAAATAATTTTTTGAAGTATCGCTATATTATAGGAAACAATCACTAACATCATGATATCAACTAATAATGAGTTCATAATAATTAATTTACAATTTATAATAACCAATGGACCATACATTAGCAAACAACAATTTATAATAATCAAATTAACTATTAATAAACAATTGCCGAATAATTAAGTGTATATATATGTTCTTATACTTTTATCAAAACTAAAAACCAATATCTCAAACTTAGGAACTCAATTGTATTAATTATCAGACCAAAACTTCCTTAGCAGATATCAAATCAGTTATTAAAAAACAGTTTTCAAATGCCCAAACATTACTACCAGATAAATAATTCATTGCACTAATTATATTGCTAGATTAATTTCCCTCACACAATATTCTTAAGCAATCCGAAAATATCTATGATTCGCATCATGTTGTATTCGTTTTCTGCATGCTTGTCTGTATCATATCTATCATTGCTTTTGTCTGTCCTAATTTGTGCCTCATAAAGTATTGAAGATATTCTTAAAAATGTGAGAAATCTTGTAATGCTCTTAGGGATCTGCTGCAGCTGACCTGGCCCAACAGTAACTCGAAGAATTTCATTCGTCCGATTAACAGAATTGTCCAATCATTCAGATTAGGTCATATGAATCATGATTTTCTTGTCAAGTGGCAAACATTTATACATACTTTAATATTTGCAGGTTTTAACATTTTTATCTCCCAATCTTCTCCACACGGAAAATACTCCTTCCCTAACAGAAATTTTGCAATGAGGAGAGTTCCATTACAGCCCAAAGATAATTGTCATGCATTTTTTAAGGATTACCAATGAATTTTAAAAAAAAAAAAGAGTAATAATATATATATATATATATATTAGTTATGATATTTATGACAGATATGAAAAGCGTATATATGGACATAAAAGTTTGTCACAAATTTCATAACTCTAAATATGAATCTTCAAGCTGCGATGGAAATTTCATTACAAAATTAGATATGTGATGCACTTTTTTTAATCACAAAACTAATTAGTGACGAAAGATATAATAAGTAACGGATTTGTAAAACAAGTCCGCTATGAATTTAATGAACTCTATCCTTTTTTGTTATGGATTCATTTCAAAAATTTGTTACTCGTTTTGTGACGAAAATAATGCCCGTCATGAAATTGATTTTGTGATGGAATTTTCTTCACAAATCAAAAAAATCATATATAGAGTTATGAAATATTTGATGGACTTGTCATGTCAATATATGCTCTTTATATTTATCACAAGTATCATACTAATATATATTTTTGAAATTATTTTAAATTTATTAGTAATTTATAAAATATCCATTAGAATTATCCTCAGACAATAACGAAATTTTCCTTGTCACAAAATTTTCATTAGTAAAGGGATATTTTCTTCCGGTACTTCCTTTGCACAAATTACATGGTTTTTGTTGGCTGAACTTCAACAGTCTTTATGTTTTGCTTGATTTTAGGATTTAGATTCGAATTGATTAGACCCAAACCTCATATGGACCACTGTTTAAAAAACAGGACTGGACCGGCCTATGAATCGATTCGATTTTCTCAAAAAACTAAAAAAAATGAAAAAACGTTATATTTTGTAAAAACCGTTCAAATCGGCCGGTCGGACCTTTGAACTGTTCACGGTTCAATTGAACCGGATCGATTTTTTTATTTAATTTTTTAATAAAATTACTTTTTTTAAAAATTTTTTGGGTCCAAATACAAAGTTTGAAGGTTAAGGTACAGTTTACAAGCTATCTAAAAGTAAAAAATAAGTTTTAATTTAGAATTTAGAATTTAGAATTAACTTGCACACTCTCAATTTTAAATTTTAGACTTGATATATTTAAATTATTGCAATTATTTATAATATGAATTGTGAAATTTGGATTGTAATACTAGTCAATATCCTATAAGCTCTATATATTTTATATTTTAGTATATTATTAATTTTTAAGTAATATATAATATAAATATATATATTTCATAATTATGACGTCACGGTTCAATCGACGATTGAACTAGTGAACCGTGAATCGATAAATTTTTTGATTTTCCGAACACTCATCTTAACTCAATCTTTTGACCAGAAAAAGCACTATGCAAACCCATATGATCAATACAAGAAAAGAAAAAGGAAAATGGAATTGCTATAAATGTTAATCGGTACCATTGCCCTACCAGCTCCCTTCCAACCGAACTATAGATGCTAGCTATATGCAAAAACAACAGTCCTAGGTTATCCAGTTCACTTCTCTCGAGGGATTGTCAATCAAGCTATAATTAATTACTTTTCATTTGTTTAAAGTAACGTATTATCACGCTTTAATCCTCCTAATAATATTATTTTGCCTCTTAAAATAACGTTGTTGGACCCTGACCCATGAGCCACCAACCACTGTGATTGATGATGGTTAAATCATCTGTCACTCGGTATACCTCAAATGGATGCCTTTCTTTCAACTTTATTCCTACCATTATTGTCATAAGAATCTTTAAGCTCCAAGTTGCAACAGTATCCTCCACCATTTTTATGGAAAGCTAATAATTTACTTTATTAAATTCCCGACAAATATTGCATGTATTTGTGAGATTTTTTTAAATGATATGAGTTGTTAGGTTGCATTGAATTATTAGTGGGTGATTAGGAATGTCAATGAGCTGTTTTAGGCTAATTGGCCCAAGTCAGCACAATCAGCAAGGGTTGGGTTGTAGACCCACATCAAGATGTTTGATCCAATCGATCTAGCTAGATCTCAGATAAGGGTAAGGGATTAGAACTAGATGAAGTCCAAATTTGATGAGAATTAGGACATTCGCTTGAATAATTAAGGAACAAATGAGGTAAGGATCCTATTTTCTTTAGATGTTGAGTCCTACTAAGAAATTAAGCGTTATAATCTGTAAACACATGATTAAAATCTGAAATTCAGCAGGTACATTCATAATTTTTTTCTACATTTATATTACAAGTAAAACTTGTGCATATATAATTTAAGTGTTGCGGGGATTTTAACTGAAAAAGGTTCGGCTCATTTGTTTTCATTTCCAAGCCCCATTTTCATTTTCATTTTCATGTGGGAATGCAAATTGAAAATAAATACTTTCTAAAAAAAAATACATATTTTCTTTTCAAAACTCTTTCTAAATTTACCATATCATCTCATTACACACTAATTAAATTCAAATTTAATTTAATATGAAGTATCCATTATCATTTTTAAATTAATAAAATATACATATATTTTACAAAAATAAATCTTTTTAAATATAAAAATATATATTAACCTATTTTTCAATCCTATAACCTATTCTAATCATTATTTTCCCAAATTTCATTCAAATACATCTCAATTTTTATTTCCATTTCATAATTAATTTTCCAACTTTTAGAAATGACTGGAAATAGAAATGACCTTTGGAAACAAAACCAAATGAGCTGTTAGGGTCCCCTTCATGCAAGAGTTTGGCTAAAGAAAGAATTAGTGGTAAAATCATTGATATTGCGCTTGGCGCATCGTGTAGATTATATAATAAAAATTCCCATTAAATATATATTTAAAAGAATAAATAATTTTTTGTATAAACTCAGCACGCACATGGAAATTTAAAATACCAAAGCACCACTGAATAATTCATGCTTTACAAATTAATAAAATATTAATTTAAAATAAATGATAAATACTTTCAGATATGCTCAATATAGATACATAATCCTGCGACTCTCCTTTAGTACTTATATACACACCTATATTATTTTTGTTCATGCTTTATGATGTCACTGTGTCATACTTTATTACGTAACATCAACACGATCACATGATAGTCAATTCTCATTTTGATATTTTGTCGGTTGATGTGTTTGTTTTGTTTTTGTGCTCAATATTAACAATTAATCAACTTTGACGGACAGCCTTACATAAAAAAATTATTAGTTTTGGAGAAAGAGACTTTACTATTTATTACTTAAAGTCCCTATCGTGTTCCTCCATGTCGTGCCTTTTTTTTTTTCCCTTTTCTTTTTTACTCAATTGTCTAGAAAGCAACGTGAAATATTATTATTATTATTATTATTATTATTATTATTATTATTATTATTATTATTATTATTATTATTATTATTATTATTATTTTGGGTAATCAATGAACTGCTTTTTAATTTAGAATTTCTCAGTTTATTGGCCTTGTTCTTTTGTAATTAAAATATGACCATCTTATCTAAAAAATTTATTTTCTAGAAAAGAATAATTTATATTTGACATTTCTTATAACTATTAACTTTATGTAAGCCCATAAATGCCGACAATTTGGCCATAATTGTAATATCCTTTTATGTGTTACACACAGCGGAGTGATCATCCTACAGATTTACATCATTTTATTATAATATCACAAAGTTGTAATTAATAATATTTAATTAACTAAGCACATCTTAAAAAGACTTTCGACCCCTCACTCATGGTTTCAAATTTCTTTCTAAATATTTTCTCTACTAAAATGAAAATTACATTTTTATTCATAAAAGTTAATTGGTCGCTTGTATCTTCGGACCTTTGTGTATCCATTCAGCAATTGAGTTCATTATTTTTGATTCGCCAGCAATTTTGAAGTCTTTCTCGATGAAAATATTCGAAATTTAGCTGAAAAGTTCAAAATTAGATTGAAATTTTACAAAATGGAGGAAAATTTGGATGGGAGGTGAAATGACATGCATGCCCCGATAAATTTAAGGGAATCTGATTATATACTTGTCATGAGGTGCAATAATAACTGGGGATTTAAAAACTTCAAAATATATTTTTTTATCCCAATTATACATAATATACTTTATAACATACGTATATTAATTATTTCAAATATATGTATGTATATATGTGGCAGGAGGCAGTGATAGATCCAAAAATGAAGGTATGGGAGGGTTAGAAGCTATAAAAATATAAAAATTTAAATATAAATTTTACAATTTTACGAACTTGTAATATATGATTTATGTCGAAATTGAGTACAATGATTTTTTATACTATAAATTTCATCAGTAATTGAATCAATATAAAAAGTTTTTATAATATCATTCTCAATATAATTTACTAAGCAATTGGTTAAAAAGTCATTTTTTATTTTATTTTTGAGCCTCTTTTTTATAATATTTATAGCCGGAAAAATTTTCTTACTTGTTGCGATGTTGCTATTGTTGTTAAAAGACAAAGAAAATTAAAAAAGTCTTTTTAAAATATTCACGTACTTTTGTCTTGTTGTCTCAATCTTGTCAAAGTAAAAAAAATGAGTTTTAGTTATTTTGCAAGTCCCTTAAAATTCTTTTTAACTAAACCCTTGTACTTTTTTTTCCCACACAAATAGAATGAAAATGCCATAATG
>JACGDI010005219.1:1005498-1026874 GCA_014898725.1 Jacaranda copaia | reverse complement strand
TCAACTTTCGAAATAAACCAACTCAAGAAAAAACAATTTTGCCAAATATTAATATCATGAAAATCCAAAATAATTATATAAGATGCTTATTTAAATGATGGAATTTTTGGATAAGTTTCTTCTTTTATTAAATAAATATATGTATATACATATATAACATAACATTTTTTAATTTACTCACACGTGCACCAAAAGTTTTAATTCCAAACTTCACATATAAATATGAGGGTGATACTATTTAATTTATTGACCACTCAATAATATAAATATTTGATTAAGCATGACTCTTAAAAATTTACAAAGAGAGCCTACCAACTTTAAGATAAGATATTAAAAATCTTGTGAGTCAGTAGAAAAAAAAAAGAGGGTGATTGTGACTTAATTATCTTTTACAAAATTTTAATAAATTAATTTAGCTTCAAGGACATATAACTCTATTGCTCTAAGTACAATATGTTTAAAGCATGATGTAATTATATATATAAACATCGAAATGTTGAATAATGATTACGTGGAGGAATGGCGCCAGCCCTAATGTATTTTAACATTAAAAAAATTAATTAGCTGCTAAACACACATAAAAAATTTGTTTAAGCAAACTAACTGCATAGGATACTTCCTAATCACATACTTAGTAACTTTAATTACTGTTGCATATTGATTAAACTGTGTTAAATTCCATCTCCATCTTAAAGACACAGAAAAACCTACCAATTTCATACTTTATATATCTCATCAGCTTCTCCCCAATTTCTCCTTAGCTCTCTCTCTCTCTCGCACTCTCACACACACACTCTCACACAGAAAGACCCTCAAGAAGAATTAATAAAAAATATGAAAAGAGGTGGAAGCTACGGAGGTGGGCAGAGTTCTCTGGGGTACCTCTTTGGTTCTGATAACAAGCAGAAGAATGAGGCAGCGCCGCCATCTCCAACCACTTATCTGCCGCCATATGGAATCGACACGGACAATGATAAGCCGCCGGAAAGTCCTTCCCCTACTCAGGACAAATCGAAGGTATCCAATAACTACCATAGGGTCCAGGGACAAAACTCAGGAAACTTCATCACTGTAAGAACATATATCAGATTTAAATTAAACCTCAATTTCTTCGGGTTATTTTCTTCCCCGCACCCTTTTTCTCTAATTATATCCCTTGGAATTTTATTTTTTTTTGTAATATCTGATTTCTACGGCAGGGTCGTCCGTCGACAAAGGTTAAATCTGCACCAGGTGGAGATTCGTCTCTGGGATACCTGTTTGGAGATAAGTAGTCTTCACATCTACTCAATTTACATGAGAAATCTATCTTAAGTCTTAAGTACTTTACCAAAAATAAGGTTGTGTTTGGTGTTTTTCTGTGATGCGAATAAGGAAAACCAGTCCAGAAATCTGACTGTGGGGTTTGGTTTTATGTTAGAAAGTATATATATGGTTGTCCTGTGGTAAATTAGGTTAGGGTTTGTAGGGTTTGCTTGTGTGTGATTGTATATTATATAAAAATAAAATAAATAAAGAGATCAGTTTCTGAATTGTATCAGTGTCGGGGTTTTATTTTTAATTGTCAAGTAAGGTTTAAGATTGTGCAGTATTATTTCCTAGTTTGTTCCACAGTTTGCAGGTACTGGAAGAGCTGTAAATTAGGCTCAGTTCCAAAAATATGGTTTGGGATTTGGTTTTTGAGTGGCTACAATGAAGTGTCTTTGTTTTATAGTCTAAAGCTTGTTAATTTACATATTATGTTATAATAGAACTTGTTTGTATGGAATGTTTTTGGTATTTTTCTCTCATGCCCGTGCATATATATCACAATATATATTGTGAGAATACACATTGAATTCATTACGTGGTTGATACAATTTTTCTATTTATACACATGCATCAGCAATGTTTGAACTCCTGACCTTATACTTTATATGTAATACTTATGCGTGCTACTGAGATAAAGGTCTTTCGATGGTGGATACAAATATGTATACCAAACAAATATGGTATTATTAAAATGACAAATAAACAATTGATTTTGTGAAGTTTTAATTCAATTGCAGTTTCATTTTTATATCATATTATGGGCCTGATAAACATCTAGCATATCAATCATTTCATCAAATAAATACATGTACATACGCTTAGTGTTGTACATCTGTGAAATTGAATAAAAAGTGAAATATTTAACATAGAAAATTCAAAATGGCGATGTTTTAGTTGTGCATACATTGGTAAATTAATTTGAGAAAAATTTTATGCTGGCCACTGGATCGGACTGCTGGCTATAGCTCGCCAATTATCTTTATAGGATTTTATATCATACAATGAAAATTTAAATTGTATCAAAGTGATACACGAGATCAATAGTCTTAGAGCTGCAAAGAAGGATGTTCATCATAAAATTATAGTCTTAGACTAACTCTTCAGTCGTTTGAAAACATTATAAATAGGCCACAATATTTAAACTTAGGTTAAAATAAAACAAGTTTTTTTGTAACGTGACGTATCAATTTTCTTCTTTATAATTAGACTCCAAAGAGCAAATGTGTATTTATAATTAGTGTGCGATAATTTTTTCGTCATTTCAAACCACAGGCCTAATTTCAAGTGAGGGGCTGTGGGTCTATGAATAGAATTTCCTGCCTTGAATTCAGTTTATATGTGCTTATCTCCCTTCCTCTGTTGATCTAATGTAATATATAGCTCAATAACCCCTTCGACTATTTTTGAAAGAAAGGAATCTCTTTTAAATTTCTTTTGCTATTATGTTATTTTATTTTTTTTATTCCAAATCCATTTGCTCGGAAGAGTACTTTGATAAGGTGAAAATTCTTTATTAATATTATGTTATGTTATTTTATAATTACTGCTTTTGTCTCATTTTGATTAGATATAAAGTTTCCGTGCATTTTTATTAAGATGTTTGGGACGAGTTTGAGAAAATTGGAGACCCGACCTTTGGAAGATTTTTGGGTCCTAGACCACGTGGTTGGTTTGACCTATTAGACACACACACACACACACACACTTACTTCTTCACATGTTTATATATATATATATATATGTATGTCAATGTGTCCTCCTATAAGTATAAATTTATTTTTTGGACTTTCCAAACTGGAACTCAATTTTCTAAAATACAAAATTTTCCCTTGAAAGTTTCTTATCAATGAGAACTATATAGTAATATATCACTAATTGATTTCCAAAGTCTACTATTAAGGATAAAAATGTAAGAGTATACGAAACTCAAAGTTTTTGAATTTTGATGTAAAACTCCATATGGTTTGGTCAAATTAGCTCCATAATTGGGACCGAGGGTTATGACATATATAAATACACATAAATAAATAAATATAAAATTGTTAAATAAGTTTGGAGCCTTATTTGAGTTTGATCCAAACTTATTATCATCCACAATTTTTTTATTACCATTTTTAAAAATAGTGATCGGGTAAAATTTATTGATGCCGATACTTTTCAATAAAGAAAAGTTTGTTCCAAAAAATAGAACATTATTTTGATGAGTGGGAAAAAAAAAATGTAAATAGATAAGTTTTGGGTCGGAAAGAATATTGATTTACTGACTTATAGCATCAAAACTTTCTAACTACTCAAAATAGGTATTAAATCCACAACCGCATTTTCATTTATATGCTGACGACAAATTAAATTGCACAATATTCCTAGTAATGGAGAACATAGCAAATATTATTTCTCCGTACTAAAACCTACTGAGGACAAAGGATATTCTCATATTAAAGAATTAATTTGGACTGACGATTTTTTAAGGATGTAAGTAAAGACCTCAATTGGTTATGCGTATGTTTTAACTTTTCCTTTTAATTGATCTAATGGATCTAAAATTAATTTTTTTTCAACTAAACTTCATTAAGTCTTTAAGCAAATTCCTTTACAAATAGGTGAAACTTAATTGGTATACTTGAGTTTATTGTTAAACACTGAATGCTCAATTCCACGAGATATTATCCCTTTGGCACACAGTGAGACAAGTTTCCAGAAGAACTAATGGTCTGTTTGGTTTTATTTTCAAATTCAATTTTAACATTTTTTTACTATATGAAAATTAAAATACATCAATTTTTAAATATTTTCGCTCAACATCATTTTCAGAACACATTTCCTCATAACATATATATCTTCACCCAATAATCTATATATTTTTTTCTTTCTTTTATTATTATTATCTCTCTCCATTTTACAATTTATTAAACCTAACACAATCATTACTTTTTCAATAATATATCCAAATACAAACTCATTTTTAGTAATTATTTTTCAAATTTTGAAAATGATGAAAATGAAAAGTGAGAATGAAAATAAAAACAAATGGGCCCTAAACTTTCCATAAGTGCGTCACCAAAACAATGTACTAATAAGGTTAAACTTTCATATTTGATGAGGAATTTGTGCAGCATTAATATTATATAATATATATTTCAAATTCAAATCTTTTGATCTCAACATAATTCGAAATAGCATATTATGACTTATGAGTGCCATATACCCTAATTTCTCCTGAGTTTGAAACTGCGGTTCTAATATTTTATCCGCTGAATCTTTCCCTTATGGCAAGAAATATATTGGGCAAAGAAGCACACCATATTATTAAGCAAATATGCAAAAATGAAGGGTGTGTTTGACCTAATATAATCAATTATTTAAAATTTTAATTCTCCATAGGAAATTTCGATAGCAACATAAAGTGGATGTATGGAAGAGACAGTTTGTATCTTTCTTGCTTTTTCTTTTCTTTCTTCTTTTTCCCCTTTGGGGAGGGGGTGGGGGTGGGAGTGGGAGGGTGTCAAGTTTAAGGATTGATGAATGATATCAACTGTTGGATTTTGAACACCATCACTGGAAAAGGCATTTTTGTTTATTTAATTTTCAGTTACTGCTCTTTACTTGGTTTCAACTGTTTATACCTTTTCCTAAACTGCTAAACATAAAGGTCTGGTTATAGTAGTTAGTAATAGCATGTTTAAAGGTTCGATATGTCCTACAAGAACTATAATAAGGTTATAGTAATTAGTAGTTGCATGTTTAATAGACAGGATTTTGATGATTGGGTCTATGCAAATAAGCTTACAAATTTGAATTGCAACAACGATTACGAATCAATCAAATCTCACTACTTGATGAGATATTAATATTCTGGTTTATTAATTTGCACAATTACCAATCTCTCCTTAATTTATAAAATAGCTGTGAGGGCAATTTAGAAATTTTTCTTTAGTTTAGTAATATGAATGAAATAACAATTCTAGATTGTAAGAATAGGATATAACATACTTAATCTATTGCATCGAGCAAAAATGAAAAATAGATATATCAGCTTAGGCTGCATTTGATTCGAATAATAGGTAGTTCCACTTAATTTTGCTCCATTAAGATTAAGGCCTTTCTAAATAGATTAGTATACTCATTTGATTGGAGAGATTGAAGTTGAAATTATAGTAAATTGAAATCATTCATTTTTGTTTGATACAATAAATTGTTTAATATTATTTTTCTAAATTCCATAATTGCCCTCAAATTTTCAGATTCAATTTTGAAATTGAGGGCAACTCTGTTATTTGGATGTAATCCATATGGTGAGATTAATTACTATCTCTGCCCCAAGTCAGAGATTCAAAGTATTCTTAATTTGGTCAATAATGTGGGTTTGGTGCAACCTATCATCGTATGTTGTATATTTGACACACACTTACATAAGATTAACAAAACTAATATTTCAAAGTACACTACTATACTATATGAAATGGGCCTTAATCTTTACTGATGTACACTGGGCACCATTCAGTAGAGATCCCTAGTAATGAAATTCAAACGTGGGATTAAAAAAGTCTTTATATTCATTTACTTTAATAGCATTACAAATATAGGGAGTTTTAGGCATTTGGTGCATGTCATCATACAAAATGTTGGTGAAAAATGGCAGATAAATATAATATGACATCAAAAAGTGAGATGCTCGAGGCCACGTGTTCTTTTTAATAAAATGATTCATACCATGCCATCTAATTTATATATATTTAATTAATTTATAAATTATTAAATTATATATAATATATTAATATTTTTTTTAACTTTTATAACATTATTATATTTTTGCAAAGTAATTTACAATTTATCTGAATATATATTGATTATATTATTTTAGGAAAACTATTATTATGAGATATTAAACAAAATATTTTACTTTTAACAAATATACATCCATAATTTGGTGATATTGAAATCCCAATACTTTGCGTGCATGGAATCTCAATTTTACCAGTTAAATTAAGTTATTAGTGTCATATCTGAGATATATAAAAAAAAAAAGGGTTAACATTGATCTTTATGGCATTATATAATCATTTAAATAAATTGGTCCATTTAATTTCATGGTTTTTGAATTAGTGCTAGTATGGCCCCACCCACTTGTTAGGAACTTTTTAATTGTTCCTATGTTATATAATCAACCAAGTTACTCTGCCTTTATGTCTAAAAGAAGAAAGGGAAAATTTTAAAACCCACCTATTAGTAACTCAAGGTGGTCAAACTTCCATAGTTAATTAGGATATACTAATTGACTTAACCAAATTAAGATAATTTATTATTTTCTTCATTTGCATGAGTGGAAGTTTGTAGAGAGAAGTTTTATATTAAAGTAATAGGTAATGCCTGAATTTTGTAGCAATAATATTAATAACAACAACAATTATTATTAGTTTGTAATAAATGATAAGGATAAAGAACCTTCAGTAGTCATTTTTAGTCTATTTGTCTTCTATTGTAGTTCTCAAGAATAATAGAAAATAGATGAATCCATCATTTAAAAAATTGGATTAGATCGAACGATTGAACTAGTTGAATTGTCAACCGCCCACTCAACTAGTTTGATTTTATATGAAAATCGAAAAATACAAAAAATTGATTTATTTTGTGAAAATCGTTCAGGCCAGTGGTTGGACCGTTTGAACTAGTGAACCGCTCATGGTTTAATTGAACCTAACCAGCTCATTTATTATTTTTTTCTATTTAATTTTTGATGAATTAATATTTTTTTTAACCTTTTTTTTGCTTATACATACTCCTAAGGCTCAAGTACATTTCAAGAAGTTATTCAAAATACTCAATGAAATGCATACAAGAAAAAGCCCCAATTTCTTAAATATGCTATTATCATGAAGTTAGAAACTAAACATGATATTATTGTTGGTGTTGGCACTAGTGTTGAAAATGGCAACCAAGTCCATGACAACCTTGATGAGGATGGAGAAGATGATGAATAATGGTTCTGATATCATAAAATTATTGATGCATTTAAACTTTAGAGTTAAGAGATTTAAATTGTGGTGATCATGTTGTAACATGAATCATAAAGTTTGGATTGTGAAATTGGACAATATCATTTAAGCTCATTATATTTCATATTTTGGCATTTTATTAATTTTTAAATAATATATAATATATTGCATAATTATGATGTCGTAGTTCAATTACACTCTGACTAATGATTGAACCAGTAAACTATAATCGATAAATTTTTTTGTTCAATGAATAATGAATAGTCTAATTTTTCAAATATCAAATGAATCATCTAATGATGTGTAAAAAATACACAACAATATATGGCCCAAAACGAAAGCAATGTTGTTCTTTGGACAAAACAAGCCCGTGAGAAACTCTGTTCCCGTTATTGGAGTGCAAACGAAAAATAACTAATTGGGTAACTCACAAGTAGCAGTCAAATTGTTCAGTGGATTGTAGCCCAATAACATTAAGTTTCTCCTATTACGTAAGAAGTCTCGTGTTTGAATTTGAATGTGCTACTTTGTGCACACCTTGTGTGTGCCTTCGGTTGTTAAGTTTGTACTTCCGTTTTCTTGATTTGATAATTGAATTCTATTGACTTGTTGTAAGATTAATCTTTTTAATTTGATAATTGAATTTTATAAACTTATTGTAAGCATACTCTTTGCCATTTATAATATTTTCTTTAAAAAAAAAATTAGCATTCAGATGTAAATCAGTCAATAAATTCATAATTAGGCCTCTAATTACCTTCTAAACTACTACTACTACTACTACTACTATACACACACAGACACAGACACACACACACACACATATATATATATATATTATAGGCGCAATATATTTTCATGTTATTTTTCCCAAGGCACAACTAGCTTATTTGGGTAATGAAAAGGACAATTTCCTTCCATCAATGGCTTAAGTTCTTGACTTCAACTCAACGTGTTACTACAAATGGGTGAACACGGTGTTACTTTCTTAAGAGGGAAAATAACTTTATGACGAGTGTTTTGACCAAAAATATTGTGGAAAAATGATTTTCAGGAAATGGATTGAAAGCATGGTTGTTAAATATAAAAATTATTCCTCTTTTCCCTTGAACCCCCTCCTTAGAGAAGTAAAATTTAATGGTAAATCAGTCAAGGCTTTTTTGAATTAGTGAATGCTGCTAAAGAGAATAATAATGCTATATAAAAAGAGAAAAAAAATGATGAGATTTATAGGACAGTAGCGACAAATATAGCTTTCATTGAAAAGCTAAAAGGAATGATGGAAAACTCATTTACACTGACTTCCTATTCCCTTTGAAACTCCCTGCGTTAATCCAAAGTGATTTTTCATAGAGCATACCTCCAACCGCCTATATGGGACATTTTGTTTTCGGTCAAAACAATTTCTGATTTTATTTTCCCGAATTAAAAAAGACATCCTGATGGAGCTTGTTTGGGTTCCTGCGGTATGATGCTCGCACCTCGATGGAGTTTTAGCCAATAAATACCACGAAGCAGCCAAGAGAGTCGAGATATGTATAAAGACAATTAAACAAGAGATAATGCAAGTTATTTCTAACAAAAAGCCCATGTCTAACAGCCTTACAAGCTAAATAATTGAAACAAAGAACAATAGCATGTCAACAACCAAATCAGTACAAAAACTAATGGAATGGATCAATATCCATTCCAATATGCATTATAGAGAAACTATAACAACAAATTTGATGAAGAAAAAGTAATCAACGCTTGCCACCACCACCTCCAATCTTAGGACCCTTGGGTACAGCACCCTTGGGCACATTACCCTTGGTAGTCTTCTGCTTTGACATCAATTCTGCCTTTTTAGCCTTCTTCTCATCCTTGGTTTTCTTGATTCTCTCCTTGATTTCACTGATATCAGAAAAACTAGAGTCATAAAGGGTTCTAAATGCACATTAAAGAATAGTCAAACCACATTTCTGGCTTTCAATCTTCCAGGATTTGAACTCTGAACATACCGTAAAGCAGCTTCGCGTGCAGCATCACGGACCTCTGGCTTCTCAGTTCTTCTCTTCTGGATAACTTCCAATGTGGCACCGACAATGGACCTTGAGTATGGCTTCTTGGTGGTTCTGCGCCTCTTCTTCACAGCTTCAGCAGCAATATCCTATAGATCAGCCAAAGAAACATTTAGTTCAACTGGTATCCATATTATTGCAATGCTCCAAAGAATAAAGGGAGGGAAACATAGATATTAGAAGCAATTATCAAGTATTTAACCTTCTTATGTTGTTTGCGGTACATGGCAGTCCAAGTAAGCTTTGCAGGCCTCAGCCGGTTGTGGAAATACCTCTTGCATTTTGAGTTAGCAAAGAGGAAAACCTAAAATACACGGAAGACAACCTTGAGTATGGGGAAAAAGTGGGGAACAAAAACTGTTCAACCACTTCTAAAAAAATTGTAAATATTAAAAAGCACAAATAAATCTTGTAGAATATTCTCTCCAAAATGTGCTAAAATTACTATGCATAAACTGCATTCCAACCACCTCCCCTCAACCCACCTGGGAATCTGAGCGAATAAATCTGATGCCCTTTCCCGGGTAAATCTTGGCACCACTGAAACGACAAAGCTCTGTCCTGATAACCCAAGATCAATAGTAAGTAAATAACTCTATTGCACCAGTATTTAAGAAGAACTGAGATCAAATACCACATATGAGTCCATCAGAAGGTGAACTAAAGGTATATGTAAAAAACAATAGTCAATGCAAGCCAGACCATGACAACCAAAAGGTATACATAATTGAAACGGCAGACATATATAGTCACATTCCAAGAGCCCAACAATATACAGATGGGAAATCGTGACCGGGGCTGCCCCTTTGGTTGGATCAACACTGAAATTAGCCTCAACTTATCATCAAATCCAGGGTTTCTAACAGGAAAATAAAGGCCAGCATTACAGTGCAGCATAGAAACTAAGCTACATGCCTCATGAGACCTAGGAATTGGCACAAGCATCACACAAACCCTTGGAAACAAATCAAAATCAACAGAAACTCTGTAGACATCCGATGCCTCTTAGTGGCTTCCACAACTTGAATTAGCAGACAAGAAACAATTTATTTTCATAACATCTCAACCTATTTTTCTTGGCTAACCAGAGGTGTAAAATAAACTGAAAACTCAACATAAACACCAAAAATATACCATGTAGTTCTACTATCTTTTCAGCATTGCTCCTGCAATGCTCCCCAACGCCGCCGCCCCCCCCCGGCCGCCGGCAATATACATATATTTGTGTATATATCATATATCCCCCCCGCCCTCGGCAATATACATATATTTATGTATATATATAATTATATATACACACACAAACATACTTCAGCCATCAAAATTTTATTATACATGCCTTGGTTCAAAAGCCCATTAAATTTTACACCAGTACTGCTCGCTAAAATCGTGAAGATTTTAACAAGACAGCAATTATCCAAATAAATACGACCCATGTAATTAAAATGGTATTGAACTCGTGAATATCGAAACCTAACGATTCCTCAATATCAAATGCATCTCCTAATGAGAGAAGAGAAAAAACAACAAAAGACTCAATTTATATAGGAATGTTGTAGCATTAAACAATACAAATTTCCACATATGAACACCTCAGATGTGTTTTCGTGTGTGCTAAACTGACGGAGAAAGAGAATTAGGAAGTTACTTGAGAACCATGGTTGTGAACTTCGCCGCGCTTCGTTCTTCTCCTCTGTTGGCCAAACCCTAAAGCCCTCGCCAGCAATATATGCTGTAATTATTGGACCAAATGGACGAGGGTTTTGAAGCCCATTATCAGGGCAAGTCCACCAAATAGAAATCCCAAACCCCAGATGCTAGAGCCCAGCAAGAAATATAATGTCCACTTCTTACACAATTCGACATAGTGTAGTTATTGGGCCTATTTTACAATAGTTTTTAAGCCCAGTCAAGTCCACCATGGAAAATTAATTACCTGTGTATTTCCAATAGTTGCTTAATGTTAGGTATTTCACTTTAAAATAAAACCTACTCTCTAGTTCAAGTCATAATTAAATGTTGGCTATTCTAAATTTAATTTTATATTTTTGGTGCGATGAATCAAATGTAAATTGCTCATTGATCATTGATAGCTTTTAAATGACCATGTAAGTTTGGTTTTCCCATAAAAAAAGGTTGTATTCTATAAATTAAATTTGGATTTAAAATTTAATATTTTTTATAATTATGATATAGACAATTAAAACCCTAAGGATAAAAAAAAGCTAAAAGTAAATAAAAGACCTCAATTTAATAAATAATAATTAAGTAAACGATAAGTGAGTCCAACAAATTAAGCCTTTCAAAATGTGCGTCCCTAACCCAAGTGGGACAAGGTCCATTAAGTAATTAGTTATTATAAATACCAACTTCCAAAGTCAAAACAAACATATCAAATCATTTTACAAAAAATCCCAATCCTAACTCTATGCAAGTGTATTTCAAGACTAGAAGCCCAATTTACTTTGTTGATTTCCAAAAATGATCCTTATTCTATTTCCGTACAACATCATCTTTGTGCCATCTGTGGAAACTCCCTCTTGAAGCAAGAAACGTTAAGGATGTAGACAAGGTCTAGAGCTTGGGATTATGGAGCCCAAGTTGCATTATGAGGCAAGAATACAGTAAACAACCTGTCAAAGGTGCAGTCCAGTTCGGCACCAAAGCTAGCACTTGAAACGTATCTTCCATAAGAGAAGAAGCTAGAACAAACTCCACCCCATGGAGGACCAATAGTGCAGATCACTTAGGAAGCATTGACGAATATAGAATGCATCCACGCAAGCTATGGCCAAATTGGTCATCCAACACGCTAGTGAACACGATCCCTTAAAGCAATCTAATCCTCTCGCCAAAGTAGGGAAGTCTCGTTGTCCGCTAATAATGTTACATAATGTACATTTGGACTACTTATCGACCCATATAATTTAAATGGGTTTGCTTATCACATAAAAAATATTTATCAAAATTTACACCAAACTTAAAGTTGAATAACAACTTACTAGAAACAAAATACCTTGTGGATTTATCGCATTAGTTAGAACCCAAGATGCCATGTTTTAATAAGAAGATATAGGATATATAAAAATATATTATTGAATAACATCTAATCTTATAAGTAGGAATTTAAAAACTACAACCATCAAAAGCGACAAAACAGTAAAAGCTGCATATATAAAACATCTAATAGTAATACCACAATCCAACAACCCCTAAGATCAACTTAAGTGGACAGTGCGGCTATTGTAAGGTTCATGCTACAATATGTATCGTGATGTTCATTGTATAAGTGAGTATGGCAAATAAAGCTAGCATGGAACCACCAGCACCAAAATCCGCATGTGTGAGAACAAAAGTGGAAATACTTCACTATCATATATCCATATGCCTAACCACATGAACGTTGTAGCATGATCGCTTTCAAGAATATGTACAGAAGTAGCTACCATAATTTATTGGAGTCTTTGCCATGAACATCCGCATGAGCCCTACACCACATTCACATGATGGATGGTCTTGCATAGCCACCTTGGCAAATATAACTCAATCGAACTACACTGAATATAATGAATATAATATGGCGAAACATACTAAACTTATGCAAATGAAGAAGTGCGATCAAAAAAACAATTGTACCCATCAATTATCTTAACTCATAATAAAATATATATACATATATATAAATGACATAATAAAATTGTTCTTCAAACAAAATAAAACATAACAAAATGAAAGACAGTCTAAATATATAGCATGTAATGTGCTACTTATACATAGGCGTCACCAAACAAGCATTCACATGTAGATAGAGTTGCAATTTGTAATCAAAGGGTCATTGTTGAGCATTCCACATCGCTTGAGCTAATGCATCTCAAAATATTGCTTGTGCATTGATCTCCTCCTAACTAGGATGGCCTCCATGATAGAAAGCATGCCAATCCAGCTCTAGTTCATGGTGTTAAAGATCTCATTGCCTTTACTAAACTTGCGAATATAGTTGTGCAAGACGCAACATATAGTGATCAAATCCATCCCCAAGATAGAATAGAGAACCTCTTCTTCGATATGCTAAAACACCTCTCTATCGTGTTCCTCAATCATGAATGTGCATGGTCAAATAATTCCTCAGGACTATTTGTACACACTAATGCCTCAAAACTCATCAAGATGATAATGTGAGCAAGGAAGCACATGTAATTTGGAAAACTAACGTCGACAAGGTAGTACTTCTCTATCAATGAATGTAACTTCTTAACAATCAGAACATATTATGTATAATTTTGATGAAAATATATAAAAAGTGCACTACCGCCTAGTGGAGAAAGAGGAATGATTGGCCACTATGTATGATTGAACAACACCCGAGCATTGCTAGCACTGTCCTCCCAACCAGTGCGAACATATATTTCCTAGGTGCTAGTACCAAAGCTAGGATTCGGTGCCATCTACGACACTGATTGCTCCCTATATATTTATACCATTAGTGGATATCTCTATTGTGATGACAATTCATGGGAATTAAGCATATTGTTCAAACTACAATACCTAGAAGTATGAAAGAAATTCAGGCTATTCAAAATTCAATGAGGAACTTCATTAAAGTTTAGACTACAAGTTAGCTCCGGAGCAAAATGATTTAATTCCATCAGCACCCTCTTAATATCCCAATTTTGTGGTCTTGAGTGGGTGTTGAAATCTTTCTATGGTAGTCTTTTGTCTTGGATGCATTCATGTTGTTTGCACAAACATTGCTATACATCCAATACTTGTGAATCTTAGTACTCGACAGTAACCCTCTTGCTTTAATAGTTTCAATAGAGTTATGCGCGTAGGCTTTTTCATAAGAATGTTATCACAAAATCAGCCCAGACATGAACTTTGCAATCTAGTTGGCACCTTGCAACACAAACGTACAGCAAGGTACTTGTCGTTTCCAAAAATTAGGACATATTACTTAACTTACAAAGAAGAACTCTTCATGGCCATCGGATATGCCACTCCCAACGGTGTTTGAACTTCCATCTCCATCACTCGTTGAGAATTTAGGTTGTTATATGAAACTGGATGTGCTTGCTATAATTTATTCAAAACTAGGAAACTTCAAATGTAATGGAATGCAAGGACTAACATATATGGGGCTAACTTTAAACATTTGACGTGTTGACTAACATTAGAGAAGAAATATAGAGACCTCTAAAATGGACAAAGTTGTATAAGCAATTGGATTTTACGCAAATGAAGGATCAATGCAGAAGTTTATAGGGGTGTGAAAAAAAAACCAAATTCAACCAAACTGATCGAAAACCAAAAAAATCGAACTCAGCCAAATCAAGTCAAAGCACGTTTAGTTTGATTTTCGATTTTATACCTTAAAAATAATAGAGATTTTTTAACGGGGCAACTTTCTTTGTAAAATAATAGTAGTTTCTAGTAAATGCCTCAAAATTGAGTATGAGAGACTGTAGTGGTGACTAATTGATGGGGGGATTTTCCATGTTAAACATGGTAATAAATAATCCAATCTCACTTAATTTAGGGGCTATTTCAGTCATTGAGATTATACACATTCCATATCAAACGCAACCTTAGTAAATTTTATATTTTTTATTAATTTTTTAAGTCTAAGATAAATAAATATAATTTTTAAAATAATATAAATGTTAATGGTTTTTTGAGTTTTTTGGATAAATAAAAAGAGAAGTTTTAGATAAGTTTTTGATAAGGTGAAATAATTGAGAAAATAAAAGCAAAGTCAGAGAAGGAGAAGAGAAAATAAAATTATATTATCATTATTTTTAAAATAAAATTGACTTTATCATCTTATTACAAAATATATCAAGATTCATTTTATCAAACATGTTGGTGTCAAATATTTATTCAATTCAAAGTATAACACAAACTTTATTTATCAAACAAACTTTTTGATACCAAAATAATAAGTAATTCAATTCAAATTTTCTAACTAAAATCAAATATTTTTTATCTAACAAATTTTTGTCACATTCTTTAGTACTAAACAAACAAGTAATCCAATTTAAATTTTTTATGAGTTTTATCACAATTTTCAAGAAATAGAATAGTAAATTTTTTCCTCATATTAGTGAAAAGTGATACCACTTTTAGGATTAAAAAAAAAAAGAGTGGGAGGTGACTTTAACCTAAAATTGAACCGATTTTTGAACGGTTCGATTTTGATTAAAACCGAACCAATCAAAATAGATTAAAAATCAAGCCAAATGATTCAGTCTGGTTTTCAATTTTTCACTTTGAAAAATCAAAATTTTCGATTAAGTAAAAAATTGAAAATTTCAATCAACCCAACCAAAAGTCTGATTCGATCGATTTTAACAGAATGCACATTCTTACAAATTTATTTGATTTGCTCAAAAGTGTGGTACACTCTTTAGTTCTTGAGAATTTGCAAAACTATGAATTGATCTACTTTTATCCCTTATGCATACAACAAGAGAGATATTTTCACATAAAACTCTATGTAAATTGTATATTACTTGCATGACTTCATAATTGCAAAGTGGGATATAAAGCAGTTGTATATATAATATTAGCATGTGTTTGGTGCGATGTGTCGAAAATAATTTTAAATTTAAAATAATTTATTTTAGAAGAATATTTATTTTACTTTATATGATTAAAACATGAATTGTAATTATTTTTAGTATTTAATAAAAGAAAATTTATTACTAAGTAAATAAAATAATATAAATATTTCAATTAAAAATATTATGTTTGAAGATAATTATACTTAAATAAGTTATAAAATATCAAGATTGCTCACTCAAAGTTTATAAATTATATCGAAATTCATAAAATGATAAAATTTAAAAATAAATAAATTAAAAAAGTAAAAAAGTAAAAATAGTGTGAAATATTTTACTAAATATGCTGTTCCAATTATATATTTATTTATTTATTTATTTATTTATACTTATATATTTTGATATGATAAATTAGCAAATATTTTTTTTTAAATATAAAGGAAATGTTTGGTTATGTTTTTTTATGTGATTTTATTATGTGTTTATTATGTATTTTGGGAGAATTAATTATTTGGAGGATGTAAAAGTTATTTTTTGGTATATTTGTTTATGTTTTGAGGGAGGTTTTTTTTATCGTAACAGTTAAATCAATGTTTTTTTGTTGAGTTTTTGGAGTGAAAATGAAATTGAGTGATTTTTTTAATATCAGAATAATAATAAGATATATATGATGTATATATATAATATGTATGTATATGTTCCCAAAGCTCTTTTGTATTATTTCTTAATAATTTGAAAGTTACAGTTATATTTTCTTGATATTTGAATTTCAAATGTTAAATATTTTCTATTAGAGTAAATATATAACCACTTTGTAATTTATCTATAAAAATAATTTACATTAGGTTATTAATTATTTGATAACTAATTCAATAAGTAGTTTGTAACATACAATTTTATTTATATATAAGTAGAAATAATTTATTTAATTAAGAAATAAAAGAATTTATTTGATCAAATGATTGAATATTTTTTATTTATTTAATAATTTTTAATTAAAAATAATAGAATATTGTATTACTTCAACTAAAAATAAAGTGATTATTATATCAATATAAATATGAAAGAATTTATTAATTATGAAAAATTGGTTGTTGTTTTGAAATAACTTAGTTATCAACTATTTTTTTGGGATAAATTTTAAATTTTTATTAATAAAAATGTATAATTAAATTAAAAAAATCTAACTCTTTAAATGAAAAAATAAGTTAATAATTAATAGAGCTCATATTTATTGAATAATTATATTACTTTGCATATCCATTTAATTTTTGATAATTAATATTATCAATGTGAATATAAATTACTAATTATGAAATATATCAATTGTGAAAAATTATTTACTTAGCAATGAAATTTTGATTTTTAATTGTATATACATATTTTTTATAAACAATTTATTTATTTAACAGAAATAATATGATTTTCTTATAAAAATATTATAATAAGTAAAGATTCAACCAATCAAAATAAATTTATCAAAGCACATCATATTACATACAAAAAAAAAAAATTCCTTCTTATATGCACATAATTAGAAATGGGTAAATCAAGTGCTAATAAATTTAATGAATATCTTATAGAAAAATATATAGTATTTTTTCATTTATTTGATAAGAAAGTTGAAATAATTTCAACAACTTAATAATATTATAATATTTTAAAATATTTCATAACATCATATTATTTAAGGTACATTACAGAAATATAAGTACATATAATTTTTTTTATCTAGATAAATCGATAAAGCTGCAACTAAAATAATAGTAAAATAAAAATTTAATATCAGAAATAAATTCTTATATGAACATTCAAAGATATTTGAATATAGAATTGAAAATAAACACACAAAATATAATTAATTGAAATAAAAAAATAGTGACATGCTGATGTATTGAAGTAATAAAAAAATTACTATCCTAAGTTGGTTATAAGAACTATAATTTTAAATAAATATTGAGGAAATAATAAGTAATAATATTGATAAAATATTAAAATATATTAGAAAAGTATCTAATTAATTTAAAATAAAAATAAAACAAAAATAATATAAAAATGTATAATAAAAAATATTAAAAATATTCTATGAAATGAACTTTAAATTAATTAAAAAATATATTCTTATATTATGCTAATTGGGGAAAGAGATCCTACAATTGAAAATATAGAATTGTACTAGAAAAAATGAGAAAATAAAATGTAAAAGGAATAATTATAGAATAACAAAATTTACATATAAAAAAATAAAATATTTGTCTATTAATCTTGTGATAAATTAAATTTGCAAGATAGAATTTTGTGATAAGAGTACTTAATATGGTGCTTATAACATATTTTTAAAATTATAAACTTATTTAGTGAGATAAAAATATAATAATAGATATTCTTTGAATTATCTTATGAGATAGAAATCTTCTGAGATAAAAACACAACATGATATTTTAGTTATAATAGATAAGTTGATTGTATTAAAATAAAAAATAAAAACAAAAAACAAATCAATGAAAAATTTTCAATTGAATTAAAAAAATTAAAATTTTAAAAATTTACCATTTGACCAAAATTACACAATTAAAATCAAAATTGTTTAAATGTGGATCTTACACCGTGCTATATATAATAGTATAGACATGTGATAAAAGATTTTAAATTTCCAGCATTCCCTATGCGGAGCATTCCAAGGTAAATGCAAACCCAATAAGTAAGTAGTCCAATGGCACAAAATAGTGTGTACATATATATATATATATATATATATAATGGCAAGCGTTGGCATTTATATTGCAAGCATAATATCATAAGATAATTGACCTCTAATAGAATTATCTTGAGATCAAATGGGATCTTATGGATCCATCTACAAGCCTACTTAGAGATTGAGCACTTTGAATCTTTATCTCATTCCGTATTTCATATGCTATTTTAATTGGATGAATATATGTAAAATGTATTTGATTGTCAATTAATTATTTTTACATGAAAATATTTTATACACTAGGCACATATTTATGAAATTAAATAGAAGACGGTATAAAGGATTCAAACTAGACATTGAGTCTATTGCATATTGGGAGAAATTTTAAGCCTAGTCAAGTTCATCCATATAAAATTAATTACTATAGGAGTGTTTGGTTATGTTTCTTTAAAATAATTTTGTTTTGAGAAAATATAGTCAAATATACTCATTTTTCTTCCAAAACATTAAAGTAAGGTTTCCTAAGATATCATCTCATATCGTTCATTATCTACAAAACTTCCTCATTTCCAATGTATACATACATACATATATATCATATATATTTTTTTATTATTTTTATAATAAAAAAATTACTCAATTTCATTTTCACCTGAAAAACTCAATAAAAAAGCATTAATTTGACTGTTGTAGTAAAAAATGTCTCCTCCTAAAACATAAATAAATATACCAAAACTTCCCAAAATAAATTTTTAATTATTTCCCAAAATATAACTAAAAATCCATTACATTTTCCAACACAATTTTCGCATTCTCCAATCCCACTTCCCATGTTCATTCTCCCAAAACTTGTATTAAAATCACACAAAAACATAACCAAGCATTGCCTATATTTTTTGGTAATTACTTATTATTAGATACTTCATTTTAAAACATAATCTACCATCCGATTCAAGTTATCATTAAATTTTGATTGTTCTAAGTTTAATTATATATGTTCAACTGGATTGAATTAAATGTACCTTATCTGATCATTGATAATTTTTTGAACGATCAAGTAGATTTAATCTGTCTATCAAAATGGATCGAATAAATTCGAATTTAGAAGTTAATGTCATGGATATTGTGTGATTTGTTTTAATATAATAAGAATAAAATAAAATAATCACTCATAACTCAATATAAGTGTAAGATGGAAGCAATAAACCCAACCGCAAAAAAATTGAAGAAAATGAAGTTGGATCAATGGAGAATCACAATACTCGTTGTTATTTTAAAGCTATGATTGCCTCCTTTTGTGCAAGTACTAGTGGCTTATTATGACTCCAAGATAAAACTCCATTAGCTCTAAGTGGTGTCTCATACCATATGCACAACCATGAGAAAATTAGGTATCAGTTAATGGTTACGTTGCCCAAACACAAAATTCTTTTGGAAAAATAATAAGAAATTCTAAAACTCACCAACTTTATGTGCCCAAAGTAAATTATGACCCTTTTATATAATGGTAGAAAGTTTGACCATTAGAAAGAATTAATGGACCAATAAAATCATTATAAAAACTCCATAAATTTAATAATAATTAGGCCCAATAATTATAAATAAATGATCAAAATTCTATTAAATAAAATGATATTGAGGCCATAAATATAAAATAAACCAAATAAATTGGCACATTAGATATGACATTAAAACGCGTGACAAAATGATATTGTTGGAAATAAAATACATTGAAGAAATTTTAAATCTTATTTCCAACAATCCTCCACAAGACTTAAAATTTCTAAAATTCAATATATTAAAGAAATATGATGGCGACTTATACCATGCAATCGATGCATGTGCCTTCCATGCTTGAACAAACACCTAGTGTTGGCAATATCTATTTGAGGGAGCCATAATAGAATAAGTTTTGAATTAAGTCTTTTGAACCAAACTTCAGTTACCATAAACACAATATTGACTTTAGGACATAGTTATAGTGAGTTAGTGTGTTAACAACCACGAGCTTAATCTTGATTCTCATAGCTACAGCCTATGGCAACTCTCATTTAGGTGATCCCTCCAAAGTTATGTGTGATGTATACCTCGCAGAAATCCCTTCGATCTCATTAAGGGTCAAAACCTAGCTTAACATTACATTTTCATAGTGCTTCATCTTAAGGATGGGAAGGGGGTATCTCATGTACGCTCTCTTTAAAATTAGTACTATATACGAGTCACACAGTACGGGTTGTTTCTTCCTATTGAACCTGCTTCATGGAGTCTCCAATCACAAAGGTTGAATTATTCCCTTATGGGTTTAGCCTATCACTCTCGATGATTTAGGATCTAGCCTCTGCACTAGTCCTCCAAGGCAAATTTTCCATCTCATGGAATATAATATTACTAATATGGAATAACCTAGTAGGCCCAACATCAAGTGAGATAGCCCAGAAGGCCCAACATCAAGTTTGTTTGGTCAACCGATATCGACCTCACTTGGTAGGATTCGCGGTCAACTCGTATCGACCTCAAGACCACTCCAAAAGTTCCAATAGTTAGGTCTAGTCGACATATATCGACCTCAAGACCCACTCCGATGTTGACTCAGGTATTTGTCGTATTTATTAGTCTGACAGGCTGCATGCCTCTACATTAATGACACGTGACAATCAGTACAGCTGCTGCCACCAACTCTGCCAACCCTGCCACCGCCTTTGGCAGAGAGGCGCCTCCAGAGGTATTGTTCATCTAGGAAAATAAGAGATTTAGCCACCT
>JACGDI010005219.1:987349-999691 GCA_014898725.1 Jacaranda copaia | reverse complement strand
AAAAAAAAAAAGAAAAGAGAGACAAAAAAGGCTAGTTCAATTTTAGTTCAGTTCTGGCCCAGCTGCCTTGTCCACTTTCAGCCCAGTCTAAGTCCGATTCAGGTACCGCACAGGCAAGCAGAGAGACTGCTTGCAGAGGTTTAGAAGGTCCCGAGAGGTCACCCATAAAGTTAGTCGACCGCAGCACGACTGCGCCAGGTTGACCTCTTTATCCTTCAATCAGGCTACAAGGTCTTCCGTGAATGCGAACTCAACGCATATTTGCTCTAGCCTGGCTCAATCTCGGCCTTCCTCTTTTGCACCTCAGATAGTGGCTCATCGAGTGTAGCAGCAGTAGGTCTACCCTCCGGAGCCTACTCGGCACCACCTTCCTTTATCTTAGGATAAGGCTCCAGTCTCTTGTTCAACATGAGGCTCATGTGGCTTTTATCCTCAGCACGAAAAGCATAACCCAAGCGCTCCAGCTATTTGATGGCCCTGTGATATGCTTCGCAAGCATCGTCAAGTGATGCAACCGTGCTGGCATCTTGAAAAGTAGTGCTCACCATGAACTGCTTGACGGCTTCGCCCTGCACTACAGGCAGATGTTGGAGGAAGGCCTTTTTAGCTTGGTTGGTTGCCTCCGCATAACCTCAGGCCTAACTAGAACTGAAGCTTACTTGTAGGTCGAGATGGACCTTCTTGATAATATTATCCATTCGGCTCTAGTCCTCGACGGTCTAGACCAATTATTGATCCTTTAAGTTGAGCTGCTATTGGAGGTCGGCTACCTTCTTGTTTAACTGCTCGACCTAGAGTTGGGAGGACTCGAGCCGCACCTTCAGCATTTTTATCTCTTCTCCTACCTCCAACTCCTCCTTGGCAGCCAATGCTATCTCAGATAGTTGGTACATGTTGTAGCCTAGTTGTCCTATCTGAAACACAGCAATGTCATTTTCAAATCAATGTGTGCATAAGAGTAAAATTGTGGTCAAGCTTATTGATCTCATACTTACCACATTACAGTAATAAGATATTGCCTTCATTGTCTCGAGCTAATTGAAGTTCATCAGCTTCTGCTAATCATTCAAAAAAAGCCCTGAGGTCATCTACTTTAGAGCCTCGACACTCGTTGACCCTCATTCGATGATAGAGGTCGAGTTGATTACCTCCTATCTTGATCAGTGGTGAATCATAGAGGAGATAGTCGAGGAAGCCGAAACAATGGGCCATCACCCGATTTGCCAAATTGGTTGTAAGTTGTCACAACCTTTTATTTCCCCTGCCCCTAGCAGCCTTTTTTAGAGCTGAACCTCCCTGTTCGATCAGTTGCCTCTTGCCTCGACCCACAGGGTTGCTGTGTTTGGGCTCCTCCCGATGAGCAGATTAGGTTTTAGGAGCCTGTTTGATTTGTGATAGGGGCGGTGCAGACTTAGACCTCGTAGAACCTGCCTGCTCAGCAGCACTTTCTCGTCGAGCAGTAGCAGCTTGATGGCGTGCCTTGGCCTTCAGTGCCCGGACCTGGGATTCTTTGTGGCTGCAGACCATTATTTCGTCATGTTCTACACAAGTAAACAAGTTAAGTAAATATCAGAATCGAGCAGAAAGATAGTGTTCAATCAAAATAGTTGATGAAAAGTCTCTACCTAGTCGATCGCCCACAAGCAGGTCTAGTTGGGCAAGTGATAGGTCAGCCAGAACCAAACACCTCTCTTTGATCAGAACTAAGGCCTCTATTTGCCCAAATTTGACCAAATCCTGGATGAAAGTGTTGGGCTAGCTAGGTGTTTAGTTTTTGGGCATCTCCATAAGCCCTCTTCACCAGTCCCTCGGAATGGCAAGAACCCCCGGGCCCCAAACATAAAAATTTTTTTTCACTCTTGCCCGTAAGAAGAGGCGTGGGATACCAAAACTTTTCGTCGAGGTTTAGCAGTCAAGTAATAGAAACCTGACTCTTCGCTGCTACCCAACTTCTAGGACATTGGTGGGTGGAGTAAATTTGAAAAATTGGCAAAGGTTGCAGGCTGGTTGTATAGGTGCATTAGCACGGCAAAACTGTACAGTATGGCAAAACAGTTTGAAAGTAATTGGGTGATATAGACTTCTAGTCCTAGGAGGAGGTTGAATATGGGTTGGGCGAGCGAAAACCTAAGGCCTCACTTTAACCCCTTCTCAAACATAATTATAAACCCCCAGGGAGGTCGATGTATCCTACCCTAGGTCCTTGGCATTACTAGTTCATACTCATCAGGAATGTGATACGCTGCTCTAATAAGGACTAAGTCTACAGCGGTTATTTTGGTAGCTATTTCAGTGTAATGGTTGGGGGTAAATAATCGGCCTCGGCTTACAGGCATATTACTAGGGCCAGCTTTCCCCTCCGATACAACCCTAAAATCGCTCAAGCTACTGGCACTGCTCGAGCTAGAGCTTTCACTCACGGATGAACTTGATTCACTCCTACAAGATGACTCAGACACACTCTCTGCCCCAGTCTCCCCCCCATGGGCCATACTCTCTGACCTAGTGTTATCAGAATTTGGACTGGTAGACATGCTTCTATAAATGAAAGGTAGAAAAGAACAAGAACAGCAAAGGCACTTATAATGGAAATCTTGAAAAGGTAAAGTGCACGAGAGCTTAAAGGGCTTCAAAGATAGCAATTCGACTAGAAGTTTAGATAGCAAAAGTATAAATAGAGTTGGTTATCCTCCTATTTATAGGCATTCATGAGCGAAAATTCGAGTAACTGTTATGATGACAGCCTGTCCCCAGTACACTTCGTATTCTGCGTACTAATAGCTACATTAAATACAGAGAAATTGCCTCAAACCCTGGTTAGCAGTTTAAAAACTTGGGTCGAGGATTCAAAAATTCTAGTCAAGCATTGTAACTGCCATAATTGAATGTAAACTCCCTGCTCCTTCTTGTCGACAAGCGTGATCAGGACCGTGAGTTGGGGGGACTCATGATATGAGATAACCTAGTAGGCCCAACAGGCCCAACATCAAGTAAGATAGCTCAGGAGGCCCAACATCAAGTTTGTTTGGTTAATCGATATCAACCTCACTTGGTAGGGTTCGCAGTTGATCTGCATCGACCTCAGGATCACTCCAAAAATTCCAATAGTCAGATCGGGTCGATATGTATCAACCTTAAGACCCACTCCGGCGTTAACTCAGATCTCTACAGCATTTATTAGTCTGACAGGCTGCATGCCTCCGCATTAATTACGCATGACAATCGGTACAGCTGCTGCCACCAACTCTACAAACCCTGCTACCAACTCTGCCAACCATGCCACCACCTTTGGCAGAGAGGTGCCTCCAGAGGTACTGTTCATCTGGGAAAATAGGAGATTTGACCACCTAGAACAATACCGAAATCTGGACATGGAATGACCACTAAACCCCTGGCAAAGACAAAAGTTAGTACATCTGATAAGGGCACCAGGGTCAAATCACACCTGGAGAAGGCTATAAATACTTTAGACTTAACTATGCTCAAGGTAATGCCCAATACGCTATAAGCTATATACACTTTCTATATTCTGTTCGATCTTCATATCTTGACTAGAACTAACTTGAGCGTCGGAGTGCCTTAGCCGGGGGCACCTCGGCTAGTTTAACGTGTGTTGTGGTTGCAGATCTCAGACCGTGAGAGATATATAGCTTTGAGTACTCGCACTCCCTGGTCTAATCTACCTCAAACACTACCCTTTCACTATACGCGACTTTTAGCCGCATCAATTACATACCTCTTATTTTATTTTTATTTTTGTTTATTTTTTTCTTCATCCTTGTATTTACTTAGTTATGCATGTGCACCTGTTTTACAAGATAAGACTTGATCCACAAATAGTATGTCATTAGATCCATGAGCATAAATCCAAATATTACCTGCAAATTCTTTGAATATTTCACTATCCGAATTTTCTTTTAAGTGCATTATTATTTTGGCCATCTTCCATCTATTTTATACATACTATTACTTCCTATATACTTATAAACTCAAGAATAAATTATTATTTTAAATAAGTCTTAGATTCTCTTAAACCCCCACATTTCTCTTATAATTGAAGAAAGTAAACAAGAAAAAGTGATATGTTATCTTAAAATTTTCAAGATCGTATATACAAACCAACAATTACGCATTTGTAATTAAAAATATTAAATAAAACTCAAGGGTTAATGAGGAGCTACAATAATAAATTTCAGATTTTATTTGCAAACTAAATAAATATTTTCCACCCTGCACTTACTAGAGTTTATAATGAATTAACATGGCAACAAATACAATAAAGCATCATAGGTTAGCATATTATTGTAGCAAAGATATATTACATTTCTATTAAATTTAAATTTATTTATTTATTTATTTTTAATCTTTGATTCCACCATTACTTTAGCAAATAGGTATTAATACCATTAGGAAGCAAGTAATCCCAAGTCAATGCAAAAGGACCTTTAAACACGTGAAAGAAACTTATATGGTCCAATAGTATTATTTGAGAAATTAATCATTGTATACAAACATGTGTATATGAACTACTAGAGGACATTTTATTCAAGTACAATTCTCAATTAGTCAACTACCGATTGGGAATTTCCTTCTCTCTTTTTTAAATAAACTAACATGCTACCTTGCTAATCCAAATATATTGTAATTTAAGAAATTAATCATTGTATACAAACATGTGTATATGAACTACTAGAGGACATTTTATTGGCATTCAAAGTGTAACTTACAAATACTAATAAATACAATTGATGCATAGAGGTCAGTATTGGAATGACTTTAACACTAATTCTTAAATTATTTAGTCATTAGATAATAAACTACAATTCTCATATATTTGCGTATTAGCAAATTGTTATTTAGCATTACGAACTATTCTTCATAGGGAAAAATCAATTCCAAGCATTAAAATAGTTTTCATTGATTTTATGACGCAAGTATTAATTCCACATATAATTGGTATTAGTTACTTCATGACTATAACAATGAATCGTTGTATATTAATATTATTACTATATGGCATGTCCGCAATCTTAAACTTTTTAAATTAATATTTATTCAAGAAATCATTTAGAGTCAGAAATATATATTTGTGACGAAACTCCAAAACTTTCCGATCTATAATTTTATTAGCAAAAGAGGCAGTGTGTACCTACTGCTATTGTTTTAGGATATTACCAAAATACAGTAGTACAATGAGATAAATAAATAAAGCAATTTAGATTATCAAATGTTGAAACAAATAATTACAAGATGAAAAAACGTGTGTTTTTATTAAATTATAAAATTTAAGTATAGCACGCATGATCCGAATTATACAATCAGCATAATCAAGACATAACAAAATTGATGCATGAATACAACATGTTACTATTTCAAGAAAAGCCAAAAAATTATATGACAACCAAGGCATAAAAAATAATAAAATATGCTGTTAGTTTGTGTAACTTAACTACAAGGAATTCAAGAACTTATCTGTAGATCCTGTATCGTAACAGGATCAATTAAAAGACCAAATCACAGAATTCTTCTATTTGTCTTGAAGAAACGAACGCCCCGGCTCACTAGTGCAACGAGTATAGCACTGCTTCTCCTAGGATAAAATGGTCCTGAACAATCAAGTACACTCTTTCTTGTTCACCTCAAATAGTAACTCAATTGCCAAAATCAAATAGCTCAATGAACAAAAAACAAGGAGATATATTGGAGAGACAAGGGAGATAACGCTATCAAAAGAGAAGGTTTTCTGTATGTGTGTGTATATCTCATAGTCTACCAGAGGTAGACTATTTATAGAGAAAATTAGGGTCGGTTTTAGTAAGAGTTTGCCAGATAATGGCCTCCAAATATTTCTCTTCCATATCCCTAATTATTAGCCTAATCGAGCATTGACCTTATCCAATTCGATCAAGCTAATCTCCAACGAGTCTTTACTTAGTCAGACCCTTATCCAATGAGTAGTTTGAAATTCCAAACAAATTTCGTGTAAAAAGATAAGACTGAGACTAAGACAATTCAACCTAACGCCTGTGTCCGTATCTAGATCTGGAGCTAATCTGAGCGGCAGTGGTGGCGCGTGTGTGGTCCACTTATATAAATCCCTTAATGAATACTTTTAACAAGCATTCATTCTTAAGTTTAATATATACTAATCCACACTTGTTTACAAAACCAATGTGGGACAAGTGAAATGTTGAAATAATCCTTCAATTCCTCCACTTAGTTTTATAAGGCACAAACTAGTCTCCGCTTTGTTAAATTTTCTATGTAGGATAAATCAATTCATACCACTAAACCAATTTTCTTCCTCTATTTCAATACCATAATTATCTTTGGATTCCAACCATAATTGGCATCCATCCAAATATAATTAAACATGTAATTAGGCTTAAATTATGCCAATTACAACAATCCCCCCACAAATCCATAGATAATGGCTATTAGATTCTACATAGCTTACTTTCAGCAATGGTACTTTCTAATTGGAACCACTCCCTAAGTTATCATACTTTTGCCACCACCTGAACAAATAGATCTAAGCTTTGAATTTGTACCCGTGATTGTGATTACATCCATCAGTAGCAATGAGCTAAAAGTTATGTACTGATCTTTAGGGTTGACACATTAAGGCCATATGTCCTAATCTTGTATCACGAAAGTTTGTCGACGAACAACCCAATTCCTTTAGTCCTAGCCAAAGGACTACAGTCACTAAGATGGGCAGGGATACACTGCTCACATCTCATCTAAAAGACTTGAACCCACTTAGAGTTAAACTCTTACTATACCAGTAGTAGTCAGCACCTATTAGGCAATTAGGAGAGAGACACCAGATACAAAGTATCAATCTAATTTTTAGGTGCAATTTAATATTCTTAATAGTTTGTTTATACCACATTGAACCTAACTTGTGGGATCTCCACTTGATAGGTTGGGTTGCCACTGCAAGTATATCACTAATGGGTTTGTAATCCCATCTCTAACTTGAATTTATGAACTGAGGACAAATCAAGTCTTTTAGTTAGAGGGTCCACAATGTTATCTTTGAATCCAACAAAGTCAATTTCTATAATCCTTTTAGACACTAACTTCTTTATAGACTTTAGTCTAACTTGAATGTGTCTTTTTAATATTTTGATTGAACTTTGAACTTCTAATCTTTGCAATTATGGTTTGGTTATCATAATGTATTACAATTTTCGAAAGAGGTTTGGTCACCATGGGCAGTTGTACCATTAGCCCATACAGCCATTCTACCTTTGTCCTAGTAGTGTCTAAATCACATAACTTAGTCTAAAAAGTAGACTGAGTTACCAAAGTCTATTTGGTAGACTTCCAAGAGACAATGCCCTCACCCAAGGTAAATACATATCCTGTACACCCATTACTTTCGAAGTTTTTGGCTATCCAGCTAGTGTCATTGTACCTTTCAGCATTGTAGGAAATCTCTTGTAGTGCAAGGCTAGTGAAGTTAAACCTTTTAGATATCTAAATACCCTATCCAAAGCCTTCCAATGAGTTTGATTATGATGGCTTGTGTATCTAACAAGCTTAGAGACCACAAATAAGATATCTAGTCTCAACCCGTTTGCAAGATATTACAAGCTACCAATTATTTGAGAATACCTTAATTGAGATACTGGTACATCTGTTTCATTCTTAGAGAGAGCTATTGAAGGATCATATGATATTTTTGCAATTCTACTTTGTTTGTAGCCAAATTTCTCATTTATCTTCTCAATATAGTGAGATTAAGAGATTGCTATACCCTTAGTTGAACGAGTCAACTTAAGTCCAAGAGTCATATCTGTAACACCTATATCTTTCATTTTAAACTTATTCTTTAAGAAATACTTAGTCTCATCGATAATCTCAGTGTTGGAGCAAATCAGCAGAATGTCATCTACATACAGGTATAACACAATACAGTTATCACCTATAACTTTGCAGTAGATGCACTTGTCATTATCATTTATTGTGAAACCAAATGACAGTATGGTTTTGTCAAACTTCTCATGCTATTATTTTGATGCTTGTTTCAAACCCTAAAGTAATTTAACAAGCTTGCAAACGTTTTGCTCATTTCTAGAAGCTAAAAATCCCTTAAGCTAATCCATATAGATTTCTTCCTCAAGATCACCATACAGAAAGATTGTTTTCACATCCATTTGGCGAATAGAAAAATTATATATGGAAGTTAGTGCTATAAGCACTCGGATGGTAGTCAAACGAGCTACTAGGGAATAGATGTAAAAGTAATCTATTCCCTCATTTTGCTTAAGCCCTTTAGCAACTAGCCTGGCTTTAAACTTATCAACAGTTCCATCAGACTTAAGTTTTTTTTTTTTAAAGATCAACTTGCTTCGTATAGTAGTACACCCCAGAGAGAGATCTACTAATTCCCATGTCCCATTTGAGACAATAGAGTCTATCTCACTCTTAATGACTTCCTTTCTATACTTAGCTTCAGGAGAAGCCATAGCATCCTTGAAGGTAATAGGATTCCCCTCGACATTGTAAGTAACAAAGTCACTTCTAAAGTCCTTAGCAATTTTAGCTCTTTTACTCTGCCTAGGTTCATCAAGTTCTCTAGGAACTATGTCGGTACTACTAGGACTAGCCCCCACATTTTTCATCTACTTCATATGATCAGGAATTGATATTGACTCGAGGGTTGAATCTAAAGAAACATTTTAAGGTATCCTTGTCTTTATGGGAAACATGTTCTTAAAGAACATAGCATCATGAAATTCAACCATAGTGTTTACATCTATGCCTACAATTTTTTATTTAATAACAAAAAATCTCATAGCATAAGATCTTTCCACATAGCCTAGAAAGACCGCATCAACAGTACTAGGACCTAACTTCTTCCTTTTGTGTTTAGGGACTAGTACTTTTGCAAGACAACCCCACACATGCAAGTATTTTAGACTAGATTTCCTACTTTTCTAGAATTTAAACAGAGGGCTTTCTTTATGTTTTAGGGGAACTCTATTCAAAATATAGCAAGCCATATTCAAAGCTTCTCTTCACATGTACTTGGGCAATCCAGAATTAAAGTAAACTATTAATCACTATATTCTTGTGCTCGACTATCCCAGGGAAGTTTTTTTATGAACTATGTCAAAAGTATAGCAGTATTCATGAAATGGGTTGGACCCATATACTCTCCCCTATATGACTTTAACCGTTTAAGCTTTCTACCAGTTTGTGTTTCAGCTTCATTTTTTAACGTAATGAACTTTTCAAGTGCTTCATCTTTATATTTTAATAAATAGACATAACAATACCTACTGCTATCATCTATAAAGATGATAAAGTATCTTTTACTGTCTTTTGTTAAGACCCCATTGAACTCACAAAAATTTGTGTGCACTAGGTCAAGAATTTCAATTTACCTTTCAACCAAGTTATAAGGTTTTCTAACTTGCTTAGCTTCAG
Organism: Jacaranda copaia; assembly: GCA_014898725.1. Classification (NCBI taxonomy): domain Eukaryota; kingdom Viridiplantae; phylum Streptophyta; class Magnoliopsida; order Lamiales; family Bignoniaceae; genus Jacaranda; species Jacaranda copaia. The sequence goes on along the minus strand of JACGDI010005219.1, from coordinate 990,250 downwards.
CACATATTTGACATTTATAACCTTATTCAATTTCATGTTTAGAAATTAGATTTAAGTTTATCATTCATTTGATAGAACTAAAATTTAAGCGTCCTAACTGCTATGCCAAATAGACAAATTCTCAATAACATTAATAACATAAGGATTAAAAAATTCAACTTTATTAGAATCAATAATGTTTTCAACTTTCAACTTAATCAAACCATTGGAAAGATAGCCTTTACAAATAAGAGTGCCGTAATGTAAAATTACAACTTTATTTGACTTGAAGAAATTTCATAACCCTCCATAACTATTACAGAACCACTAATTATGTTTCTTCAGACTTTTGGAACATGATGCACCATTTGCAGGGACAGTATGTGCCCCAAAGGAAATTTCATGTCCATGCATCCTATCCCAAATACTTTGGCTATACTTGAGTTCTCCATCATCACAGTACTTCCACTAATAGGCTGGTAAGACACAAATAGTAATTTGTCAGCACAAACATGCACATTAGCACTAGTGTCTATCAACCAACCATAGGTTTCATAGATAGAGAATAATTCGGGTTTGAAAGAAATGTACTCATCAATGGATGCATCAGGAACTCTAGCTTCGCTGGTGTCTCCAACAACCATGTTGACAGTTGGTCCATCAAACTGGGCTTTAGCCTTGGCTTTCTTGGAGGGACACTTCTTAGCCCAATGCCCATTTTGTCCACAATTCTAGTAATACCTGTTTGCCTTAGGTTTCTTATTATTTTTGGCTTTTTCTTTATCAATAGTTTTAGAGTTCGAGTTCATGTTGACTTTCTTCTTTCCTACAATCACATTTGCCTTAGGATAATACTTAACATGAACATTATGAGATTGATTTTTGTGTTCCTTTAATCCTTATGGCGATCATTAGATCATTTAAAGTCAATTTTCCTTTTTGATGCTTTAGAGTCATGCTAAAAATTTCCCATAACTTGGGTAACTTATTGACAATTGACATGAACATAAATTTCTCAAGAAGTATCATATCAGCATCAGCAAGGGAATGATCTAGATTGATCAGTTCATGTGTCTATTCAGATACAAACTTGCTCTCAAACATTTGATACTTTAGGAATTTGGAAATCGAATACTTTTTGAGTCCTTGCTCAATAGTATTGTATTTCCTATCCAATTCATCCCATAAAGACTTAGCCATATAGGAATCAAAATAGTATATATCAAAGAATGAATCAGGCAAAGCTGATAGAATCACTCCTCATATAATCTGATCCCTCATTTTCCAATCTGCTATTTCTTTAGTTTTAAGATCAGTTTTAGTTAGTTCTAGCATGGCCAACTGAATTGATGAAAGAAGACCTTTCATCATTAGTCAGATTTTCATGTGCTGTTGCCAACGCTTAAAGTATTGGCTTGTGAATTTTTTCGGTAGTCCTGAAAGGTCAACTTTCGCTGACACTACATCACCAACAACATAAGAAGTTGAAGCCATTGCAGATTTCTCAAGAAATAAAATAATAATCCTAAAGCAGGATATCTAAGCAAACAACCAAAATTTCCAGGCAAGATTCTAGATAAGATATCTAATCAGAAATCTCAGCAAATAAATAACACATGTAACGTTCGTTTCTTCAAGATTGTTGTTTCAGGATATTACCAACATGTAGTAGTGCAATGAGATAAATAAATATAGCAATTTAGATTATCAAGTGTTGAAACATTTAATCACAAGACAGCAAAATGTGCGTTTTTATCAAATTATAAAACGCATGATTCAAATTATACAAATAGCATAATCAAGACATAACAAAATTCATGCATAAATACAACATGTTACGATTTCAAGAAAAGCCAAAAAATTATATGAGAATCGAGGCATCAAAAACAATAAAACATGCTATCAGTTTGTGTAACTTAACTACAAGGAATTCAAGAACTTATCTATAGATCCTATATTGTAACAAGACCAATTAAAAGACCAAATCACAAAATCCTTTTGTTTGCCTTGGAGAAACAAACGCCCCAACTCACCAGTGCAATGGGTACAGTGCTGCTCCTCCCAAGATAAAATGGTCCAAAACGATCAAGTGCACTTCTTCTCGTTCAGCTTGAATAGTAACTCAATTGCCAGAATCAGGTAGCTCAATAAACAAAAATAAGGAGATATATCAGAGAGGGACGAGGGAGATAATGCTATCAGAAGAGAGGATCTGTGCGTGTGTGTGTGTGTGTGTGTGTGTGTGTGTGCGTGTCTCATAGTTTGCTAGAGGCAGACTATTTATAAAGAAAATTAGGGTCGATTGCAGTCAGGGTCTGCTAGATAATAGCCTCTAACATGTCTCTGCCATATCCCTAATTATTTGCCTAATCTCTAATGGGCCTTAACCTTGTCTGATTAGATTAGGCTAATCTCCAACAGGTCTTTACTTAGTCAGACCCTTGTTCGATCAGTAGTTTGAAATTCCTAATAAATTTCATCTAAAAAGATAAGATTGAGACAATTCACCCTAACGCCCGAGCTCGGATTGAAAGCCGGGCAGCGCGGATGTGGTCCTCTTATATGAACCCCTTAATGAATACTTTTAACAAGCATTCATTCTTAAGTTCAATATATACTAGTCCATACTTGTTTATAAAACCAATGTGGGACAAGTGAGGGGTTGACATAACCCTTCAACTCCTCCACTTCATTTTATAAGGTACACGCTAGTCTCTATTTTATCAAATTTTCTATGTGGAACAAATCAATTCATACCACTCAACCAATTTTCTTCTTTTATCTCAACACTGTACTTGTCTTTGAATTCCAACCATAATTGGCATCCACCTAAAAATAATTAAACATGTAATTAAGCTTATATTATGCTGCTTACAGCAACAACTTATGTTATATGCTAAGTGTCGTGCATCATTGGTCTCA
>JACGDI010005219.1:943487-987270 GCA_014898725.1 Jacaranda copaia | reverse complement strand
CCCCCCCCCCCCCTTGTTTTTTAAGTTAATGTCATATTAGATATGTAACCCAATTTTTACTCCTAGATTTGACATTCGAATTTTAAAAATTTCCCTACGTTTCAATCTTCCCATTCATTCCCCAATTGTCCATTCTTCCTCCATTTTTTTGTTTTACCTATGATAATCTAAAATAATACACAAATCTAGATTAGTTAATTGTTTCCAAGAACACCCAAATTGCACCAATGGAGATTCTTCTGTTGAAAAAAGTGGAATGTTGTATTTCTAATGTTGAAATTCATAATTGAACAAGTCTACCGAAATAATAGCAATAAGTCTGATTTGGAGAAGTTCTATATGAAGTGCCGAGAAATAATACATAAAACGACATATTTAATTATTCAAAATTTTCAAAAGTTGAAATTTCACCTTAAACTAGAAATTACAAATGAATCATGCACAGCATTGAATATGGAACCGCTAAACACACATGTAAAATGAGGCATGAGGGTGTTATGCTCAACATAATCATGAAGTTGAAAAGGCTACAAATTTCTAGAAAAACTTCCTTAACTAGTAACTGCAGTCTGCAGCATGAACTCAATCATCTTCCTGGGTGGATTCTTCTTGTTTTTGTTTAATCCACTTCATTGCTAAACAGTTGATACACCAAATGATGTAGCCAAAAACACTCATCACATAATTGCCAATGGAGTTTCATTTAACAAAAACCAATGTTTAAGAAACTCTACCTCAAATCAAGTTTCATAAAATTCAGGCCATGTGATCATCTATCTTTTTAGAACAATTTACTGTGAATCCTGTGAATTATTACATACGGTATGATCAGACCAAAACTTGGACAAGGTGTCCTTTTCTAATAGTCAAACCCCAGCATAAATTCTTAATAAAGCAATCAAATAGTTAATAATTTTAATATTTTATGACGTTGGCTTCAATAATACTAATAATAATAATAATAATAATAATAATAATAATAATAATAATTATATGTACTTTTGTGAAATGGTCCCCATTATTAGTCACGTCCCACTAGGCCATAGCCCGTTGAGGGGTTAAGTGGTGTGGGAGAGAGAACAAAGTCACGGGATATGTGTCCCATTTGGGCACGCATTTTCTGACAAAAAGCGGACCCCCACTTAAACACATTCTCACCCAGGAACACACACACACACATATATATATATATGATAAATAAAATACATGGAAAATGTTTGGTTATGTTTTTTTGTTTAATTTTATTATGTATTTATTAAGTGTTTTGAAAAAACAAATTATTAGAGAATGTGATAATTATTTTTTAATATGCTTGTTTATATTTTGGGGGAGATATTTTTCACTGCAGTAGTTAAATCAATATTTTTTTTGTTGGATTTTTAAGCTAAAAAAGAAATTGAGTTATTTTTTTAATGTTAGAATAATAATAAAATAACTAAATAAATATATATAATATATATGTATGTATTAAAGAATGTGTAATTTTGAAAAAAAATAAAGATATATTTAATTATATTTCTCCAAAATAATATTGTTATAAGAAAATATAATCAAACAAAGCCATGATCTACTGTGTCTCTCAACTTAAATATAAGTAAATCCAGGTTGATCACCAAAAAGCTCCTCTTTATGTTCATTTGCTACCAAGTCCAAACATTAATTTTCAAACTAACTTATTATATTGATTTTGTTTTCATAATTTTAGTATTACTAATATTTGAAATGAATCACAAGATTTATTTCTCACGCTGTCGTTATAAATGCAAGTTTGAATCCCTCCTCCCTAACTTTGTCTATTTAACTGAATAATAATGTCATCCACTTACTAAGCCACACTACTAGTATTGTTCAATGTACACCTAAAAGTGAAAGTGAGCAAAAATTGGACATTTGCCAAATTTAGGAGAAGCAAGAGAATATCATCAAGTTTTGGTAGTGGAGCTGACAAAGTCCACTACTATTCTACCTCGTAGCTACATATGCGGAAGCACTCCACCATTGTCTTTACTTTCAAGTGCCGGCAACATATGGAACCTAATTCATTGTGATTTGTGCCCACTCTCACTTACCCAAGTGAGTTGCCCACTCATGCCATTATATCATTGAAATTAAACCCCAATTTTGTTATATAGTGGGCTTTAAGAAAATATTGTCTACCAAGTGGATAAAATAAAAATATTGTCTGCCAAGTGGATAAAATAAAAATATCATTCTTATTATTATTTTTTAATATAATGTGATGAGATTGGAGAACGAGAGATTAGGATTAATTGAGTTTGAATCGAAAATGTTTAACTTATTAAAATAAAATAATGTTATTTTAATCAATTAATCGGTTGCTTAAAAGTGCGTTTTCAAAAATCAAAATTTGGATGTTAACAACTATACAAGTAACGATTGAATTCAGAGATAAGTTTTACAAACTTCGACTTTTAGTTTCAACCATAGAGGACATGAGTCCGAATTAATAATTATTTTTTATTAAAAAAATTGAGTGATATTCACCTGTTAGTTAGGTGTAAAAATGAGATTTTTGCTATTAATAATTTGAATTTCATTTCTCCCATTCAAGAATATTGGCATACTTTTCTTGAAACAGATTGTTACATCCAACTTAAGTCAATTACCGAGAATAGTTTGCAACTAAAAAGCACTGTGAGCTCCGAATAGAAAACGGGAAAAATTCAGTTCTTGGAATCATGGAAGTTACAAAACTTCAAAGGCTTTGTAACTGTTTCTTCAAACTGTTTAATCCCATTTCTTTTCTTTTCTTTTCTTTTCAATTTCATCCACGAATCCCGGCAAGCAAATGACCACATCAAAGACTGCCACTCCTTCTGACGAGCCTAACATAGGACCCAACTCCCAAGCTCACAGCCTATATAAACATACGTAACACAAACAAGAATTAGACAACAAACACACCTAACTCCTAAGAACAAATTTCTATGGAGCTTGGAAGAATTCTCACAAGAACTCAGGTACAGAAGCCATTTCATTTCCTCCGAAAAGAAAACCTAACATATGAATTTCAGGTTCGACATCGCTTTTTGTGAATTGGGCAGGTACTTCATGCGATCCTTGTCCTTGCTGCCACCATTTCGTTGAGATTAAAAACTGTCTATGGCGGTCGTCATCTTCACCAGCGGGATTATTTCGACTACCATGCGATAAGCTGCAGGGCTCACAGTGCATCCTTAACAGATTTTGGAGGGGTGGGAGATGGGATGATGTCGAATACCAAAGCTTTTCAGGCAGCCATTGATCATCTCGGCCAGTTTGAGTCGGATGGGGGATCGATGCTTTTTGTCCCTCCTGGAAAGTGGTTGACGGGAAGCTTCAATCTAACCAGTCATTTCACTCTTTATCTCCATAAAGATGCTGTCCTTCTGGCCTCTCAGGTTCAAGTCTGAATTCGTCTGTAGGAAAAGCACATACTAACCTGGATTACAATCTCAATCATGTTAACTTTCTTTGTCTAATCCTGAGTAAGCGTCTTATGAACTGATGTAGGATGAAAGTGAATGGGCTGTAATACAGCCCCTCCCGTCGTATGGTCGAGGCCGGGATACAGAGGGTGGAAGATACATTAGTCTCATCTTTGGTACCAACTTAACTGATGTAGTTGTAACAGGTAAGAAAAAAGTGAACTATTCTAGTAGATTGGGAGCCCTTCGAATTATGAAACAAACTATTTTGATCTGATTTTTCAGGGGATAATGGCACCATTGATGGCCAGGGTGAGTCCTGGTGGAACAAGTTCCACAAGGGAGAACTACAATACACTAGACCTTATCTGATTGAAATAATGTACTCTGAGAATATTCAAATATCAAACTTAACATTGATTAACTCACCATCATGGAATGTCCATCCTGTGTATAGCAGGTAACCAAGAATCCCCCTGGTTGAATTCTTGAATTTGTTTTTTTTTTGAGATGTGTAGGAAATTTGATTTCTTTAATGAAAACGCAGCAATGTTATTGTCCAAGGCCTCACAATTCTTGCTCCTGTGACATCCCCAAACACAGATGGTATCAATCCAGGTAAGTGAAACAAATTCAAAATATCTGCCAAAGGTTGAATGAATTTAAAGACACGTTTATTTGGTGTGAAATTTCAGATTCATGTTCGAATACTAGAATTGAAGACTGCTACATCATGTCCGGAGATGATTGTGTTGCTGTCAAGAGTGGTTGGGACGAGTATGGAATTGCTTTTGGGATGCCGACAAGGCAGCTTGTTATCAGAAGGCTCACTTGCATTTCTCCATTCAGTGCTGTTATTGCATTAGGAAGTGAGATGTCTGGAGGAATTCAGGATGTAAGAGCCGAAGACATCCTTGCCATCAATTCAGAATCAGGAGTTAGGATCAAGACAGCAGTTGGAAGGGGAGGGTATGTTAAGGATATATATATCAGAGGAATGACCATGAAAACTATGAAATGGGCATTCTGGATGACAGGGAATTATGGTTCTCATGCGGACAATAACTACGACCCAAATGCACTTCCTGTGGTTCAGAATATAAACTACCGTGATATGGTTGCTGAGAATGTGACAATGGCAGCTAGGTTAGAGGGAATCCCCGGCGATCCCTTCACTGGAATTTGCATATCTAATGTGACAATTCAGCTGGCAAAGAAAGCAAAGAAATTATCTTGGAATTGCACGGACATTGAAGGGATCTCAAGTGGTGTGGTTCCTCGGCCCTGTGATGCGCTTCCAGACCAAGGATCAGAATACATAGCAGCATGTAATTTTCCAACAGACAGCTTACCCATTGATAACATCGAAGTTCAGACATGTTCTTACAGAAGGAAGTATTCATTAGATAGTCATGTATTAAAGCATTTGTAATTGGAAATGGTTCAAAAGTAAGAGAATGAACCTAAATTCCCTTAAAACTTGTCCTCTCTCATATAGCAGCTGCTCTTGATGTTATCAGACTAATAACATTGAGGATCTGCAGAATCAATCTTGTCTAGTTTTCAACTTTTCAAGCTGCAAATACATTTCAGCCACTTTAACTTCGGTTTAAATTTTCTATTCCATTCCCCATTTCATCTCCTATTCTATTTCATAAATATAAAACACGCATATTAAATATTTTCTTATATAAATAATTAAGTAAAAATGATATGTATTTGACATAAATACAATAAATTGGAATAAAAAATTAAATAAAAGATTCAAAGTGCTTTAACTTAGGAAGAACATAACTCCCACCAACCTCTTGTCTAAATCAGACAGGTTTACATTCGTTTCACATTAGCAACAAAGATATTAAGATCCTAAGAGACCGTAGCACTTATTTCTTCATCATACAAAGATATCTTGACAAGGAATCCATGAAAATCTAGCTTCAGAATAACAAAATAGAATATGAAATATTTAAAACTTTTAACGAATATCAAGAAGCTCCTTGTAGTGACTCGATTTTACATTGCAAGGTGGTGTAAATCAAGAGTAGAGAAAATTACAGCATGCGAGCAAGCATAACTTACACAAGAAGCCGTGCAAAAGCAAATTCATTTCATCTCCTCACTCAAAATTTTGTGTCTCAGGATCAGAAACAACTAGGAGGAATCAGAAATTTTCTCCCACCAACATATTATACGGAAAATATGAAATGTCCTAAATACACATGACTAATGAACTGGATCTGGATAGAACACAAGTGATTCTCTCCAAATGAGCTCCTTAATATTCTCTTCAGTTATTGATGGTTGCTCAAAATCAAAAGTGAAAGGCTTGGTGCAAATTGGCTCATCATTTGTATCATGAAGAGAGGACAAGTATGGATGACAGAGAGCATCATCAACTGTACAATCCACAAATTTTAATGTCAGCATAATAAAACAGAACTAATTAGGAAATGAAACCTAAATTGTCATTACAAGAACTGCCTTTACCAGTTATACGTTGGTTGGGGTCAAACACGAGCATCTTCCCTAGCAAATCTAATGCCAATGGGGACATGTTTGGAAATCTTGCAGAGAACTGTTGTTTGGGAAAATGTGGGAGCTGTTTTACGTATCTTCGGGCATTATCACTTTGTAGAAATTTAAGGCTCGCTTCATCAGGTGTGCCTAATAGCTTTGAAGCAGAAGAACAGAAGGCATGTGTTACATAACATGCATAGAAAATTAAACATACAAAGAATTCTGGTTGAAATAATAGAACTATAATTTCTACTATCCCTTTCCCCATCTTCTTTGTCTTTGTTACTTTCTTTTTCTTTAAAACATTTTTCTAAAAATAAATTGGAAGAATTGGAATAATTATTTTCAATTTTAAATAAATGACTAATATACAACTCCAGACTAAGGCCTGAGAAGTTACCTACCTGTAAATTAGGAAATTTATAAGTTTATCTACTCCTTTTTCTAAATGATTGCAAAAGAAATAGCATAATACGGCATTCTCTTATGCTTTTGATCACCAGGACTCGGAAAAAAGTGGAACTTTTTACTGATGACAACTAGATACTAAAAGAAAATGGAGAGCTACTATACATCTGTAATTTTATACTGAGTGGAGTTCAGCCACAGAAGATTTAAGAAAAACCAAAGACAAATATATTCCTAAGTTTTCTCAGTTTCTTTTTCCTCTATCACTAATAGATGTTTGAAAAATGCAAGAGAATCTTGATCTGCTATATACTTTATAGCCACACTTTTGGGCACACCCAAAACGAACAAGTATAATGAAACTAGCCCCAACACAAACATGGTTGACTTCAAAACAAGACTTGGCAATGTTTGAAATTTAGGTTACATTCTCCCAATTTGTTTTCCAACTTCCAATTCATAAACAAATAAACAATCACATTTCCCAACCCCACTCTCCAAAATACACAATTTATTCCCAAAAATTCCATACTATTCCCAATTTCACGCCATTCCCAAGGTACCAAATATTTTTTCATCATTACAAATATATACACATACTACCACTCACACAATTTATATATACGCATATATTAATAATTTTAAAATACTCATTTTACCCCACAAACCCAACAAAAAAGTCATTGATACGACATATTATCCCTCTTCCAAAATACAAACAAATAAACAAACTAATTTCTCCTAATTCATTATCTTAAAATACAAATAAACAATCATCACATTCTCCACCTTACCTTCCAAAAACCATTTTGCCCACAAATGTTGGCAAAATGCCTCAATTCACAACCAAACAGGCCCTTACTTTTAGAGAAAAACTTCTCATGAAGTGATATCACCAATTAATAAATCAAAAACATGGATCAGTCGGAAAGAAAAAAATGATATTTACTGCAACGAAAATAGTACCTCAGTAATCAGCCTCAGCTGATGAACATAATCTTTGCCAGGGAATAGGGGTTCTCTGGTCATTATTTCAGCAAGAATACAACCAACGGACCATACATCTATTGCAGCAGTGTACTCTGAGCAATTAAGGAGCAATTCAGGTGCTCGATACCAACGAGTGACAACATATTCAGTCATGAAATCTGTTTCAGATGTTGTCCTTGCCAACCCAAAATCTCCTATCTTAAGATCACAGTTTGCATTCAGAAACAAATTGCTGGGCTTAAGGTCGCGATGCAAGACATTTGCTGACTGTACATATTTCAATCCTCTCAACAGCTGATACAGAAAATACTGCAATAAGTAACACCAAAGATTAGCCCATCAGAATCTTTTAGTAACCAGAGGAAATGATATCACAATTTGTTAGAACTATTATTCAAGAACACTTGCTATATTGATATCACAGAGACTTATCAGACCTGACAATGATCATCTGTCAATGCTTGATCAGATCGAATTATCTGATGCAAGTCTGTATCCATCAATTCGTAGACTATATAGGCATCCTTAAAATTCTCCCTGTCTGGCGGTCTTATAATGTCCTTAATAGCAATAACCTGAGTAGAATAAATTGAAAAATGATTAACAAAGACCGCATGAAAAAAACAACCAAATCACGAAATAAATTAAATAAATTATCTGGGCTCTACAAGAAATTTTTAAAATTCTAAAGTATACCAGACTATTGAAAATAACTTACATTCTCATGATCCAAGTGACGTAAGAGCTGAATCTCCCTCAAAGTCCTTTTGGCATCTATTCTGTTATCAAATGCATTCCCAATTTTCTTAATGGCAACTTCCTCATTTGTCTCTTTATTGATAGCAGCACTACATACAACATTAAAAGAAAGGGAATCATAATTAAATATTTTCATGTCAAAACTTCACAGGCATGCAAGATTTTTGCAAACCTAGTAGCCCCGATTTTCCCTACAAGGTTGTAAACTTATGGTTGTTAAAGGCATATGCCCAAAAAGGAGCCATTATTCGCGGAACAGAACTTTTTACTCACCTTGTGATGGGAGTAAAGCTCATTTCCAGTGATCAATTATAAAACAAGTATCTTTTTTCATCGGACAGGTAATCATTTTGAATAACATTAACAATATCAAACATTTTTACATATCAAAAAACAATAATTTGACATCTATTCGATTGTACTAACCAGACAAGGCCGTAGGCGCCACGGCCAAGAGGTCGAAGCGGGGGAACGTATTTAGCAGGCACCTCAAATAAGTTACCGTACAGATTGTACCGCACGTATTTACCGCCGTGCGTCAGCACTCCACTTATGTTAGACTTGCCCGAACCCGAACCCGAGCCGTTTTCTGGAGCCATAATGACAAAAAGAAAAAAAAAGAAATGGGCTCTGGAGAAATGGTATAGGAGAGCTCGCGGCGGCACCGGCGGCGACGGCGCTTCTGATGAATCCGAGTAAATGAGTAGTAAGGTAGCCCGCCGGGGGTGGCGGAGGGCTCTTGAGATTTGAGATTTTTCTCGGAAGTTGGAAACTTGAACAGAAAGTGGACGCGGTTTGAAGTGGAACTGCGCAGGTACAAATGGGGTTTGAAAAAACCAATTAGTTTATTGACCTGATAAAATTCAAATGAGGCTCTTTACCTTATTTGGATTAATTAATGTAGTACTATATTATTAGTACGTAAACAAATCTAATAGTTTATAATTATTAAAATCAATTATATGTTTTGTTCACACTAATTTTGACGAATAAGCTTTTTACTATACTGCATCATTTAGTGACAATCTGTGCCAACTAACAACACCCAGAAACGATTACAATTTAATGAATTTTGTCCCGCATGTCCTTCTCAAACCTTGTCATGCAGCACTCCAACATTAATTCTAGACGCAGTCTTATCTGGATTTTCCCCTTTGTGTCCCTTTCTAAATGTATCCTAAAGCTCATAAAATTGCTGTTTAATATTATGCAGACTTGAAAATGAATTCTCAACTAAACTACTATATAATACAACAACATGGTGTGAAACTCAATACTTTGAAGTAAATGACCAAGGATTGTTCCGCATTATCATCTATCCAATTTCCTTCGTTATAATCATATTTGAGCGCATGTACTCGATGTTTAGTTCAGATTTAGTTAGAGAGTGTTTGAATGAGTTTATAATCTTATTAAAATATTTTATAAAATATTTGAGAATTTATAAGATGTCAAAAAATATTTGAGAATTTTTTTAAATAGAGTTGATGATCTTTTAAAATAAAATATTAAGAGTTTATAAGTTAATTTCCAAAAAACAAAAAAGAGTTTTTATTTTATTTTTAAGATCTTAACAAATTTTCTTAATTTAAGTATATTAATTATAGAAAATTATCATTACTAACATCTTATAAATTTTAAATTCTTATTTTATTCAAATATATTAATAACTTATTTTTTAGAAAAATCTATCATTTTATAAGTTCAAATAATATTTTATAAAATATAAAAGCTTATAAGATCTTTTAAATAAATTTAGCCAAACACCCTCCCAATTAGAATAATCATTCTTTTACTTGCTTGCCTTATGTAGAGTAAAATTAACTTTGTTGACTTTCATAATAATTTAATATTACATTTAATATATATTTTTAATTATGAATTATTTAATTGTATATTTATTGTAAATTCAAAATATCAATATAATAATTGAATTGTAATCAACCATCTCCAATTATTTTTTTTAAAAAAAAAGAAAAAAGAAAAAAAAAGAAGAGGAGAAAAAAGCTTGAGTTAGCTCACTATCTTGGCGAGCAAGCTCGAAAAATATTCGAAGTCGAGTTCGAGCTAAATAAATATTGTTTGTAGGTTCTCAAGCCTATATTTTTTTTAAAAAAATATTTATATATAAAAATATAATAAAATATATTAATTTTAAAATTTTTTTATAAAATAATTTAACTTTTCGAACTCGAACTTGAGCCTGAACTCCAATTTATAGTTTGTTGACAAGTTTGAGCCTAACGAATTGAGCTGAGCCAAGCTTAAATCTCAATTTCTTCAATTTGTCAAGCTTAGGTTTGATTAATTTGATTCCAATTTAAGTTCAAGCCTAAAAATATAGTAAAAACTCGACCTAATTCCTTTGCATCCCTAGGATGAATCTGGCCCAGCCGCTCAAGCTGCCCAGGCTGATCCGAGGCCCATATTTATATCTAGTCATTTATGGGCCATCGCTCGTTCCAGGTGGGCATCTGCGAGACGTGGGAAAGTCCACCTGAGAAACCCAAAATAAATTGATGGAATTCTAAAATTAAAATAATTAGATGGGCAAAACAGAAGAACACTCATAATCTGGGGCAAAAATGCAATTTCAAAGAGAAAGAGGAAACGAAGTGTAGAGAGAATCGCGAAAACCTCCAGAGCCCGCCCAAAGTAACTTCCAAAGGCTCTCGATCGCTCTATACTCTTCCCGAGCAACTCCACCGTCTTAACCCCCTTAACCCCTGCTGGGATATAAAAGCTAACTTTCTCCTCTCTGCTTCCCAGAATACGCCAAAGCTCTGATATCTCTGCAAACCAAATTCTCTGCTTCTAAGCGATTTTAATTAGTGTTTGATTTTGAGGTGAAAAGTGAAATAGAGAAATGGCGGACGTTCAAATGGGTGAAAGCGAGACTTTCGCCTTCCAGGCGGAAATCAACCAGCTTCTTAGCCTCATCATCAATACGTTTTACAGTAACAAAGAAATCTTCCTTCGTGAACTCATCAGCAACTCCTCTGATGTAAGTATCATTTTATGTATAGTTGTTCTATACATTTTCATTGCCTCGTAGTTTTGTTTTTGTTTCTGGTTACATTCAGTTGTGTTATACTGATGTATTTTGGGTCGAATTTAATCAAAATTGTTGTGCAGGCGTTGGACAAGATTAGATTTGAGAGTTTGACGGACAAGAGCAAGCTGGAACGCAGCCGGAGCTCTTCATCAGGATTGTTCCGGATAAGGTTAATAAAACTCTATCAATTATTGACAGCGGGTGTGGCATGACCAAAGCAGGTACTATCTATATCTTACTTCAATTTTTTTGATTCAAGTGTAGTATAATAGCTGGTAACATATATGAAAAAGCATAGAATAAGTTTTTTGAATGATGACGCGGTGCCATGCTGCCTCCAATGTGATTCAAATTTTGTTCTTTTGTTGGTAGAAATTACAGATCGAAGTGAATTAGGTGAATATAGGTTTCTGAATTTATTTTTTTTTTTAACGGGGATGCGATGAATTATTGCCTACAAACTGGAATTCAGAGTTGGATTTTTTGTTATGTAGATGTTTTAGCTGTGAACTTTACATATTTGTTATGATTTTGGGCTCTAATCGTATCCTTTTTCTTTTTTTGTTTTTTGGGTGTAATTGGAGCAGAGTTGGTGAATAATTTGGGTACAATTGCAAGGTCCGGCACAAAAGAATTTATGGAGGCACTGCAGGCTGGGGCGGATGTTAATATGATTGGTCAGTTTGGTGTTGGTTTCTATTCTGCTTACCTGGTGGCAGAGAAGGTTGTTGTGACAACTAAGCATAATGATGATGAACAATATATCTGGGAGTCCCAGGCTGGTGGTTCTTTCACTGTAACCCGGGATGTTAGCGGTGAGCCATTGGGCAGGGGTACCAAAATTACACTTTTCCTTAAGGATGACCAGGTATGATTGTTGTATTTAAGCATTATCTACGTAAGATATTCAAATAGGGAATGGTTAAGTTCTATGTTAAATGGCACAATAAGTGGAGTATCTGGAGGATGTTATATGTAATATTGTTGTGGTTCTCAGTGGAACTTGTTTTTCTATTACTTATTTTTTCTTGCTGTTTCTAACTCAGTATTGGAACTGAAGTGACTTATCTGTTCTCTATTTGATATCGCAGCTGGAGTACTTGGAAGAGAGGAGAATCAAGGATCTGGTTAAGAAGCATTCTGAGTTTATAAGCTACCCAATTTACCTCTGGGTCGAGAAGACTGCGGAGAAAGAGATCAGTGATGATGAGGATGAGGATACCAAAAAGGAAGAGGAGGGTGATGTTGAGGAAGTTGATGAGGATAAGGAGAAGAACAAAAAGAAGAAGAAGAAGATTAAGGAAGTAACGCATGAATGGCAGCAAATTAACAAACAGAAACCTATCTGGCTCCACAAGCCTGAAGAGATTACCAAGGAGGAGTATGCTTCATTCTACAAGAGTTTAACTAATGACTGGGAGGACCATCTTGCTGTGAAGCATTTCTCTGTTGAAGGGCAGCTTGAGTTTAAGGCTATTCTCTTTGTTCCAAAGAGGGCTCCATTTGATCTGTTTGACACGAGGAAGAAGTTGAACAACATTAAACTATATGTCAGGAGGGTCTTCATCATGGATAACTGTGAGGAGTTGATTCCTGAGTACCTTGGTTTTGTGAAAGGTGTGACCTGCCACTCAATATTTCTCGTGAGATGCTTCAGCAGAACAAGATTCTGAAGGTCATCAGGAAGAACTTGGTGAAGAAGTGCATTGAGATGTTCTTTGAAATTGCTGAGAACAAGGACGACTACAACAAATTCTATGATGCTTTCCCCAAGAACATCAAGTTGGGCATTCATGAAGACAGTCAGAACAGATCTAAACTTGCTGATCTGTTGAGGTACTATTCTACAAAGAGTGGTGATGAGATGACCAGTTTGAAGGACTATGTCACAAGGATGGAGGAGGGTCAGAAGGATATCTACTATATTACTGGTGAGAGCAAGAAAGCGGTTGAGAACTCCCCATTCTTGGAGAGGCTCAAGAAGAAAGGATATGAAGTGCTTTTCATGGTTGATGCCATTGATGAGTATGCTGTCGGTCAATTGAAAGAATATGATGGGAAGAAGCTAGTCTCTGCAACCAAAGAAGGCTTGAAGCTTGATGATGAATCTGAGGAAGAGAAAAAGAAGAAGGAAGAGAAAAAGAAATCATTTGAGAGCTTGTGCAAGGTAATCAAAGACATTCTTGGGGACAGGGTGGAAAAAGTCGTGGTTTCGGACAGAATTGTGGACTCTCCTTGCTGCTTGGTTACTGGAGAGTATGGATGGACAGCAAACATGGAGAGAATTATGAAAGCTCAAGCACTCAGAGATAGCAGCATGAGTGCTTACATGTCAAGCAAGAAGACAATGGAGACTAACCCAGATAATGGAATCATGGAGGAGCTGAGGAAAAGGGCCGAGGCTGACAAAAATGATAAGTCGGTAAAGGATTTGGTGCTGCTGCTTTATGAAACTGCCCTGTTGACCTCTGGGTTCAGCCTTGATGATCCAAACACATTCACCTCGAGGATCCACCGAATGCTGAAGTTGGGACTCAGCATTGAAGAGAATGAGACTGGTGCTGATGATACTGACATGCCTTCACTGGAGGAGGATGCTAATGAGGAAAGCAAGATGGAGGAAGTTGACTGAGAGAAGTTCTCTATGTGAGAATAGAGTATCATCCTTGGTGTCCATTTGGGTGGCGGGGTGCATTTTTGGTTTGTGTTTCCTTGTACTTTCTTTTGCTGGTGCTGGTTTGCGTCTCTTTTGCTAGGGTTAAGTAGTTAAGTGAGGTTTTTATCATGCGTACTTTTGCCTGTACCTACTGTCAATATTTGATATAGTAAATAATAAATAGTTGGTGCATACAGAATCCAAGTTGCATTTTGATCTCTGTGTTCTTTGCTTCCTCTTTCTTCTATAATCGTCTGGATTATGGTTTGGCAGAGAGTTACCTTTTTGCTTTATGCATGACAATCTCAATTGGTTAGCTACATTTTGCATGTGGTTGAGGAATTGAAAGGGAAGACTTGGAGTTTGGGATGAAATCTGAGGCCTGTCCCGGAATATATGTGCGAAATGAAAGGATTGACTTGGAGGTTGAAGATGAAATCTATGTCAACCCCAGGACCCAGAATATCTGTGCTCTGTGATTCAATGTTTTAGTCAAGAACGGTGTTTTATTCGAGTGAATCTCTTGTGTTAGGCAAAGGGACTTAGAATATGTAACAGCTGCTCGTGGAGAAGGTTAAGGGCGTTCAATTAACTATACTTGAATGCAAAGAACAAAAAGGTAATCCTAAGGTGGCCCCAATTCAGAAATGTGTTCTAGCACGAATGCTGTGCCTAAATGGCAGACCGTGTCAACAGAAATGTTGCTTATGAACGAAAGGCAAATTGATGGCTCCCCCACGTGGTCGGCTTCTTAGTGGTCTACCTCTGTCTATTGATGGAATGTCTCAGTACCCATGGTTAAATTCAGGAGTTGCAACGCGCCGGGGCCGGGGCCTGGGCCGGGAGCCCGTCCTCATTTCCTGTGGGAGACGGGTACTCACGGATATTCACGAATTTAATAAAAATTTTTAAAAATTCATAAAAAATTAAAAATAAAAAAATACTAAATTTTTTTAATAATATAAATTACTTTCAAAATTAAAATATTATCAAACATAAGTACATAATAATATCATAATACACAATATCTAATTATATTTTATAACAAAATATTAAATAATAAAAAATACATAAACATAAATTTTGAAAAAAGCACAACAATTCATAAACATAATACTTATATATATATCTATATTTATATTTATATATATAAATATAATAAATAATTTTAGACATCTAATTCATAAATATGATCTCCGTCCCTGCGAGTACCCATTGCAAGGCTGCGTATGGCAGCCACTATTGCACCTTGCCAAGACAAGGTTGCCTCTATCATGGCAAGGCGCGTAGCCATGGTAGCAGCTACTGCTATGGTAAGGCGGCCGCCATGGATGGGGTCAGGGAGGCAAGGTGGATTTTGTGTATATATATAAATGTATGTGTATATATATAAATATTTCAAAATTTTTATTAACCTTTAAATTTGAATAGTGGGGATAAAATTATTATTTTACAAATTCGTCAATTCTAACAATGGACTATTGATATTAGGAAATATTTGTAATTTATTCATAATTATGATTTTTTCTTATAAATAAGTCAAACCTTAAGGAGTGAAAGAAATTAATCATTAAATAATTAAATGGTATGGTTTAATTTTTATTCCTGGTAATTTAATTATGGGTGGAGGTAGTTTTTAAGAGAATCATGATTTTTCAATTTATGGTGGTTTTAGGGTGGAAATTAAATCATCTTAATATCAATTATTAAAAAGTGAGTACATGACAATAAGCTGAAACTATGGGTACATGATCCTAGAAAAACCCAAGTAATGGACTTACAAGATTTGTGAAAGAGGATATAGAGGATGTGGAGAAAATAGATAATACAGAGAGAAGAAAAAGTGTAGTTGTGTGTGTTTTTTGATCAAACTACGTCCTCTTTATATACTAATTAGAAAGTGGCTAGATGGATCTTGTAAGAATAAATATTCGAAGGATTTTTGTGATGTAACCACCCATGGTAGAGTATCATATATGAACTATAAAAGTCGTAATGATGGGAGGAAAATTTTTGTGCTAAATATATATTTAGATAATAAGCTTGTTGTGTTGTACTGTCCTTATTTGCTTGCAAAATTTAATTATCATATAAATGTTGAGGTTTCTTTAGATTTTAGGCTTGTGAAATATTTATATAAATACATATACAAGGGTCATGATAGGATTTGTTACAATATAGTTTATAATTCTTTTTTGAATAATATTAATGAAATCAAAGAATTCTAAAAAGGTCAATGAATTTCTGCGGTTGAAGCATTATGGTGAATTTTTCATTTGATATTATATAAATGTATCCATTGGGCATTATTTTGCCAATTCATTTACCAAACCAACAATTTATTAGTTTCAGTTGAAAAAGACCTTTGAGGAAGTAATAACGAATCATTTTGTTGGTAGAACCATGCTAATAATGCTGATGCTAAGAGATTAAAATTTTTATATAGAGACTTTTTAGAATATTTTATTTGGGAGCAAAAAGATAAAAAGTGGAAACAACATAAGAAAAAAATAGTTAGATGCAGAGTTGCAGTTGTGGATCCTAGTGAGGGTAAATGTTATTATTTGAAAATTCTTTTATTGAATATTAAGGTGCCTACACCTTATCAAGATTTGCTTTCATTCAATAATCAATTGTTTGATTCTATTAGGCTTTCAACACTACATAGATGATATTTAGAATCTATTTGTTACGTTGACCAATGTTTAGAAGAAACGGCTCATTTTTGTATGCCTTCAACTATTAGGAAATTATTTGCAATTTTGTCGGTGTATAGTCCTCCTCCTAATCCTAAAGAATCATTTGTCAAGTTCTTTGACATTTTTTCAGATGATTACTCACAAAATCAAAATCTATCACAAATTGATGTTGAGAGAAAAACTTTAACTAGTGATGATGAATTCCTTGTGTGGATAGGTAAATCCGTTCATGAATTTTCTTTATCATCTAATCTACAAAAGATAAGTGAAGAACAACGATTTTCTAGATAACTTGCTTATGAAAAGAGTATTGTTATGCCTTTAGATGCTTTGATTTCAATACAAAGATTAAACCAATAACAAAAAAAGCTTTTAATGCAATCATACATAGAAGTAATTTTAATGAACAAGACTCCTTTTTTATTGATGGACTTGGAGGTACAGAGAAAACAATTTTGTATAGAGCTCTTCTTGCATATGTAAGGTTAAGAAGACACATAGCTCTAGCTATTGCAATATCTGGATTTGTAACATCTTTATTGCCTAGATGGAGGTAGAATTACTCATTCTAGATTTAAATTGCCAATTGAAGTTGATAATTGACCAATAAGAATTTTCACACTATGAAAGGTATCTCTTTGATAAGCATTTGAATCAAATATAAATTGAAAACAATTTATTGAACAAACAAACATAAAAGATTAATATATCACGTGCAAAACACGTTCACTTTTCTAATTTTTGAAAAGTAAGAAGTTCTTAACTTTTTTTAAAAATTTTTTAACAAACTTTTAATACCATGTTGTTGATTACGTAATTGTCATTATGTCATGTTATTAACTCCAAAATTTTATTTTATCAAAACACTTTAACAAATTAATTTTCAAATAAAATATAATATTTTATATGTTTCAAAAAAATCTTCTAAAATATATGAGTTTATAAGATGCTCTAATAATAAATATTTTATCTCTCTCTCTCTCTCTCTCTCTCTCTCTCTCTCTCTCATTTTACACGCTCACCTTTCTAGTTTTTTAAAATTAAGGAGTTCTTCAATTATTTTTAATATTTCAATAAATTTTTAATACAATGTTGATTATAAAATTATCATTACTACATGTTATAAACTCGACAATTTTATTTTATCAAAACACTTTAAGAAGTTATTTTTAAAATAGAATTGAACGTTTTATAAGTATCAAGAACATCTTATAAAATATAAGTACTGACATTAACTCATGAATTTAATAATTAAACTCATGCTTTCCACCATCATCAAAAGATAAATCATAATTCAGATGCAATATGTTAACAAATATAGTTTGTTTGTAATAGTATATCAGAACTTGCTTTTTCTATGCAAAGCATTCTATAGTAATTAGTTCTGAATGCCCATTGTGATCTTATATGTGTATCTTTTTGTTATCACAATGAAAACTCCCAAGTTAAGTATACTCAAAACTCCAAAAAATGAGAAGAAATAATAGATATGTCCATAGTTTAAGTTGTCATGTATCCGCCTAGGTTTCCCATTCTTGGTACTTATATTCATCACAATTGTTAGTAACAAAGATTTTAAATAGTTTTCGAGTGCATTTGTGTTGAGGGATAGAGTTGCACATAAACTTCTCATGGAATCAAGTACTTGCTTGAGGAAGAGCTCAAGTTGTCCAACATTTATGAACAGCTCTACACATCCTATAATGAAGCATTGAAGCACTTGCTAGAATATGAAGATTGGTTTCTCCTTCACATTATAGTTGTGTCTTCTTAAAATCTAGAGCCTAATTCTCTTTAAACTCCCATAAGATATCATAGCAAATAGATATATATATATATATATATATATGATGAGTCCTATTCCTTTGTGTTGTAGTTGAGTTGAGCGTTTTTATGGCCAATAATTTTTTTTTTGCTATCATGATGATAAGACAATTATAGATTAGTACTCAAAAAATGACACTAATGGAGTCGAAAATGTTGATTGATGCTTCTAGGATTTTGATGTTGGAGTTGCCTACTAGAGCATCCATGTACTAATTTGCAATAAGAATAAGTTGCCTACTATTTGTTCATACATAGTGTTGAAGATTATACCGGCTACCTACGTTGGCAGCAAATGGACCCTTTTAGCTCCTCAACTAATGTAATTGTGTAAAGCCTCCATGGGTCTATTGAGCCTTTACAATGATTTGACTAAATCTCTACTACTGCCCTGTCCAAAGATTTGAGAATAAATTGCAATGCTAGTCAAAACTTGATAATGGCCAAAGTCAATATGTTTGATCAATATTTAGATACCAACACATACTAGAATTCATTTGTGTGGTTGAGTTTGCAATTGCTTATAGCAGACTTTACATCAAAAGTCTCATATAAAAGAGATTTTTTGGCTGGTACTACAACTTTATATTTTCTCAAGAAACCCGCCATTATGTGGCAGAGGCAGGTGAGATGGCTATTGATTAAATTATTTATTGCATTGATACAATTGTAATTACTTTTTTCTATCTAAAGAGATTTATTTTCACAGTGTGACTAAGCTTATAACTTGGAATTATTGGATAGGTTTGTTTTTACTGGTGCTTGTTGTCCAACTTGATATTGTTGTTATTTGTTCTCACTATTTTATTGATAAATTGGCTTTAGAATGGAATATATACTATGACTTGCCATTTCTTTTGTGTTCTGATTAATGTAGTTTGAAGATGACTTGGAGGATTTATCAGTTAATGATAAAAAGAAATCTCAAATGGAGTGATGAAATGGATGAAT
The DNA here is from genome assembly GCA_014898725.1 of Jacaranda copaia. Taxonomy (NCBI): domain Eukaryota; kingdom Viridiplantae; phylum Streptophyta; class Magnoliopsida; order Lamiales; family Bignoniaceae; genus Jacaranda; species Jacaranda copaia. The sequence goes on along the minus strand of JACGDI010005219.1, from coordinate 967,983 downwards.
ACCTTATTGACTCCCTCATGGAACAAAAGTTTAAAAGACAAAAAATTGGTGGTGTTGTCACAAGCACAGCTTATAAGGTAGCAATAGCAAGTGTATCCTCCAGATTCTATATTTTTTGTGATTCTAGACATATAAAGAACTGTGTTAGGACATTAAAGAAACATTTGGTCTCAATTAAGGATATTTTGCAAAATGGTAGTGGATTTGGCTTTAATTATTCAACAAAAATGATAGAAGTTGAAGCTGGGGTATGGGATGCTTATCTGAAGGTACTCTTCCTTTCAACTCTTTTCTTAGTTTTATGTTGTTTGTGATATGAATAAGTCCATCTTTAAGTTTAATACTTTGTAGCTTTTATTGACAAAGCATTATTTTTCTTGATCTTTTGTTTTCATAGGCAAAGTCAGCTGCATCTCATTTTCGATATACTCCAATTCCTAATTATGAGAACTTGGATGAGATTTTTGAAAAGATCATATTATGGGCAGCTGTGCTGTCGGTGTGAAACAAAGGCAGATGGAATGGGAAAATGAACAAAATCCTTTGGAAGAGCATGAGGAAAATACTTGGAATGATGAGGGTGTTAGATAAGATAATAATGAAGAATCATCTACATCAAAAGCGCCAACATGCACTACAAAAACAAGTGAAGAGCGAAAGATAAAAAAGACAAGAATGATAGATGTGGTGAGTGAAGAAATATTATTACTGATAGCTAGTATAGATGAAGTTGCTATAGCGATTAAACTTGGGAACCAACGAAAATACACTAAGGAAGATTTATTCGATGACATTGCTTTGGGAAAATTGCAATTTAGTCCACTAATTGTATCCTTTTTTGATTTTAGTCCAGTCTAATATGGGGTTAGCACATTTGGTCCATGGGCCTATAAATTTTTGCACATTTGATACAATTTTTTGCAATTTTGGTCCATCGGGCCGAAAATTTTTCAATTGGGCTAGAAAATTGCCTAGTCAGCGTCAATTGGGCTTAAAAATTGAGGATTTTGCAACATTTGTCAAATGATGCCCACATTAGTGTCCACCTCAGCTGCCACGTCAACGAATGACTGATATTGAAAAAAAGAAAAAGAAAAACTAAGAGGAAAAAAATTTAAAAACCACCCCACATTAACTCACCCAATCTTCCCCCTCCCCCACGCCCATTCCCCAGCCACCAGGAACATTGGTAGCCATGGCTGCTAGCCTATGTGGGCATCAACAAACCTCCACCCCACCACCAACTGCAAACGAAGCCAGACGTTGGCCGCCGACTACGAGTGGCAGCCATGGTCGCTGCTTGTGGAGGGATGCCATGGCTGTTGCTAGTGGCAACGGCCATGGCAGGTACAATGAAGGAGGGGAGGGGAGGGGAGTGAAAGGGAGGGGGAGGGGGAAGGGGTGGGGGTGGGTGTTAGTTTATAAAATATAATATAAATTATTTATTTATTAATATATATTATGTATAATACATAAATATTTTTTTTATATGTATAATGTATTATATTATATTATATTATGTCTATTATGTTATATATTTATGTATTTATAATGTATTTACATATTTATGTTTATTATATTATATATTTTATATTTATAGTTGTATATATAATATATATAAATAAAAAAGGAAAAATTAGAAAAATGAAAATAAAAAAATTAAAAGTAGTTTTAAAAATAAAAAATTGGTATAAAGGAGCATTGATTGAGAAATTAGATCGGATTGGCCTGTTCGATCGGTTCAATCAAGAACTGATCATGGTTTCGGTCCAATTTGATATATAAAACCAGTTGATTAAAAAATCGGTTCAATCAGTGAACTGATTTTACTTTAAATTGATTTTTTCTTTTTTTTTCTTTTCTTTTTCTGAAAATAGAAACTAAAAATTAAAAATTAAAAATTAAAAATTAAAAATAATATTGGTTTTTATTTATATTTGAAACTTTTATATTATTTAAGTTGGTGTTTATTGCTTTGTAAGTTGTTATAAATTATATAAAGATTTTTTCTGGCAAATCTTATTTTATGATTTGGCATTTTAAATTGATGTATGAATATTATTATGACATAGAGTTTGGAGAAAATTTTATGATACTTGACAATTTTTTATTTTTTATCCTTTTATATATATTTATATTTTTTTATATTTTTAATATATTTATACAATATTAAATATAATTATAACGTCACACCAGTTGAACTAGTGGTTAAACCGATTGGACCAGTTGAACCAATGATCAATAAGGTCACCAGTTCGTTCGCCGATCCGGTTTCTCAAACATTGTAAAGGAGATGAAAAAATATATATAAAAATGAATGAAATAATATATTTAAAAAAATATATGAAAAAAGATATATAAAAATATATGTAAAAAGAATAAACAAATAAAATTAAAAATATATGTAATAACTAGGGGTAGTATAGTCTTTATATATTAAAATTAGGACTACATTACAACAAATCATGAGGAGGAGGCAGTGTGCAATTTTTTTAAAATTACAAAGAGGTTTATTACTTTTTTTTTTTTTTGTCCATATGGGGTCTTTTTGCTCTTTTTCATTTTTCACAAGAGGGTAAAATGCAATTTGCCTTTATTAAATATATTAATATTATTATATTTGTTTATTTAAATAAATTATCTATGTATATAGTATATTATTAACAAAATTATTTTAAATAATGTTTATTGTTTAATATAATTGAATGCAATATTATTTTAATTTTTTCTAGTTTATAAATTATTTATTTATTTATTTATTTTAGACTTTTATTATTCTTAATTATTTGTTATTTTATTAATTAATTAATTTTTATTTATTCATTTTTACTATTTATTATCTATTAATTAATAAATAATTCATTAAGTTTGAATAAATTATTTTACACATTTTTAATACTTTACATTTTTTATTTTATTTTATAATGGCCTTTTATTTTTGTCCATGTGGCCCAACAAGTAGGGTGATGCCGCTGGTTCATACCAAAAGGTGTAAAACGCCCAAAATGGAGCCCAATTGTTGCTGATTGGACTTTGGGGAGACTCAATTTCAAATTAATCCACCCAATTGATCAAAATTGTAAAAAATTGTACCAAATGTGCAAAAATTTGCAGGGATATGGACTAAATGTTCTAACCCCATATCAGAATGCACTAAAATCCAAAGAGGATATAGTTGGTGGACCAAATTTACAATTTTCCCACATTGATTCAGTTGATGGGATGACAGAGATCCCGCAAATGACCATATATCAAAAACTTACTGCAGTTGTTAGTGCTACTCATGCATTCCACAAATGCCCAACTGAACAAAAAACGCTCTGGGTAGTTGTAAAATTTGGTCAGGAGATTTTTGATGATCATTCAACATAAATAATACTATAGACAGATATGGGAACTAGTTGTTTTGATTTGCTGCACTTGGTAAACCAACTTGTTTATGCTTGCTGGAACGAAAGACTTTGAGTGTCTTTTTTTTTCCCGTCTTTTTGTAATGGAATTGATCCATTGTCTGGTTGTCTGGTTCAGAACTTGCTGGAATTGCATAGAATTTAGACTGTTGATATGTTCAAATTTAGTCTCTGGTTTATGTTTTTATTATGTGGTGCTGTTGTTACCTTCCTACATGGTGTTGTTGATCACTTCCTACGGTCATTACCTCCCCATCTGCTGGTATGTTCGATTCATGAAGTGAATACTTCTTCATGTGGTAGTTGGGGATGAGTGGCATTGGTTTCTTAGGTTAAATAGGAAACGGAAAAAAGCTAAGAGATCTCTCTGTAGTTTTGTGGCTTTCTTCAAATTCCTTGAATAACTTCTAAGAGATCTCTCTGTAGTTTTGTGGGCTTTCTTCAAATTCCTTGAATAACTTCTCGTTTATTGTTTTTCATTTTTCTATATGTTGTATGTGGGGATTAGTTCTATGATAATTTATCGCAGTTATTATCATCTTATTTTCTCGGCGCTTTTAGAAATTTGTGATTTCTTCCTGCTGCAACTATCAGTTGAACATGGGATGAACAGTGATACATTATTTAATTTTAAATTGTGGGACTGCAATTGATTTGGGCGATCTTATCAACAAAGTTTGTTTGGCTTTTCCATGTGTATAGATGATCTATCAAAGATGGAGGCATGTTCCTTTTAACTTTTGTTTGCTTTTGACTGAGCAATGGGTAACTTCACTGCCTCGGTGTCTCTTTGCAAGAACTGTGTATGACAACAATTAGGTTAAGTAGTAGATAGCAGAACAGTTGATCAACTTTTTGATGACAATCTTTTGGAGCAAACTGGAGCATCGGAACTGCTTTAGATTTTTTTTTACTTTAATTGCGTTTCATAAATAAATTGCTGCAAAAATAAAAACTTTTTATTCAATATGTACTATAATATGCAAGTACACATTATTTCAATGTTTTTTTTGTTTCTAACATTAAAAAGAGCGAAATAGAAGTAACTAGGTTAGATATAAAAATGTGCATAGAAAAGCATAAATATGTACTTATTTTATTATAAACATTAACATAAGTTTTATCACTATTATCTACTTGTTATGTTCATTTTTCTTTGAGTTTTCCATACTAATCAAACAAATATCTATTTCTCTAAGGAAAACCAATTTCTTTGTTATTTTCTTTAACTACCAAACAAGTTTAGAATTTCAAATTTCTTTGATTTTCCTTTCCTTTGTCCTACTATTTTCCTTTCCTTAGTAAAATCCTGGAACCAAACATAGTGTAAAAGGGATCACCAAACATTGCAAATGGGCAGAAAGTCACCCAAAACCGAAAGTATTGAAGCATTTATTTATTTATTTTATATGTTTGCAAATACTTTCTCATAAAGTTAGCAGTAATATGTACTAAACGCAATTTTTCTATCCAAATCAGATTTATCCAACCATCACACGATAATCAAAGTGAAGTAACATCTAGCTTATACTTGATTACTCTTATGTGAAATTAATTGGGGTTAAAATTTGGAAAACTGAATCCAACTGTAGCTCGTATAACACTGCCATGAATAGACATAGGCTCACATACTGTAAATTGGTTCTTTGTCATTATTAAAAAAAATGAATTAGTGATAAAATAATAAGTGACAATATAAATATTGTCACTAATTATATATATTGGATAACAAAGATTTTATTTTATCAACTTAATGATTTTTCAAATTAAATAGTGATAATTGTCACTATTAACAATTAGCGACACACATATGATGACAACTTATATGATGATAATGGAAATTTTGTCACAAATTATAGTAATGATTTTTAACATTGTCACTAAATTGTCACCATATAATTGCCACTAATTATCAATGACAACTAGTTAAAACATTTATTTTTGTCACTGTTAAGTCATATTGTGACAAAATAAAAATTATTGTCACTTAAAGAATATAATTAGTGATAAAATAAAAACTATTATCATTTAATATATATTGATAATGATAATTTTTACTTTGTCACTTATTATTTTGTCACTAATATTATTTATTTTTATAGTGCATGCATCTTTTCAATTTAAGAGAACCTTTGTATTCAAGCGAAAGAATCAACGTCCTTTGGATTACTATATTGATTAAACGAAACTACGTGATTCTGATAAACCAATTAAAAAAAATTAAAAATGATTTTGTATACTGGATTTTGTCTCATTAATTTATAAAATCGTCTCTAGTTATAGTAATACTCATCCTTGTTACGCAAGGACCTACGATGAAAATTTTGAAAATATATTTAACCAATAAATTCTTTTCAAATCTTGTATGGACGAATGCGATAAATCACCAATAATGACAGTTGTTATATATAATATTGTTGCTAGTGAAATATATAATATTGTGTTTTAATTGAACGATGGATTTGAAGTTTAAAATTTTCCAAATTCGTAATAACAACTTCATCGTTTTTGTTTGAATAATTTTATATTATAATGAATTTTTAAATTTTATATCTCTTTTTTGAGTCATCATGATGAATTTCATGTCCATATAATATGGAAATATTAGAATAGTTTCTCTCGAATCCAGATCATTAGGTACTACTTGGTTTTACTTCAGATGTAATGGAAAAAATATTTTAGGAAATAGGTTGGGGAAAAGATGATATATGATTGGTATATGCTTGATTTTATTTTGACAAGAGATAAATTGTATTATGATATGTCAAATCTGCATATTTTTTGGTTTGGTTAGCAAGTGAAGATATGAATATATTATTTATGTTATAAATATATAAATGTTATAATGTGAGATAATATATATGTGTATTATATGTAATGATTGTATTTGCCTTGGGGATCAAGAGAAGAAGGGTACTAGAAGAAAACACTCATTCACTAATTAAAAATTTATGATGAAGAAGGTTCCGTCGCTATTTGAAAACATTTGTGATGGATTACTAAAGAATTTAATAAAATGAGCAAAAACATGTATTACTCATGATACTTGTGGTGGATTGAACACCTCTCATTTCACCAACCTCACAAAGTATACAAAGTTAAATCCTCTACAAAAAAGTCAAGAAAATTAAAAACCAGGATATAAATAGAAAAAAAAAAAATCACTCATCATATTCGCATGCAACATGATTAATCAATCTTTTTTGGGTTGATCATAATTTTGTTCAGTAATTTGTGTGTGTGTGTGTGTGTAATTTGTCAGTTATAGAGATGTAGGAAAAGAAGACAGCAAACTTCCCATATCATTTGATGAAGCTGTCATAATTTCCTCCCCACCAAGTTGTCCTTCTGCTTGCTCCCAAAAGAAGTACCCTGGAGGACACTGATCCTGTGTATCAACCCATTCATTAATCTCATAGTTCCTCTGCATGCATTCAATTGCTGAAATTTGTTCTCCTCCAACATTTATCCCGCAACTTTGCACTTCAATAGGCACCATACTAGTGTTCTCCATCAATGGTGCAAGATTCATCGGGCACGTGAATTGGATCATTTCTGCCTGCTGGCCTTGATCGTGGCCCTTGAATCCTGTGTTTTCTTGGAAAATCTGATCCAGTTGGCCGCTGTTACTGGGGCCCGCGCCTTCAGTTGTGGGTCCGATGTCAAATATGAAAGAGGGACTTGGCAAGGGAAACAAGGGATCCTGAACGTGTGTTCTTATGGCCAAGTCATGATTCAAGAAACCTAGCTGTTGGTTATGGGAATACATGAATTGGGAACTTTGAATAGGGTTTGAAGTGTTTGCCGAAGTTGCTGAGGGCTTTCTTATCTTCTTCTTGATCCATGAATTCCAGTAGTTCTTTATCTCATTATCAGTTCTCCCAGGCAAATGGCTGGCTATATGAGCCCATCTACAAGTTAATTAATTTCCCCAACATTTCAATATTAATTCCATTCATGGTCAAGATGAATATAAATGTATATATACATGAACCAAAAAGAATAAAATTAAGAAAGAAGAAATGTGACAAAGAAGGCAATTTTTATTGATCGTCTGGGACAAGTGACTTAAAACAAGTGCTAAAATAATTCATATATATACTTGACTTGTAGTGTGCATTAACTTTTTTTCAAATGGAAATATTCTACTATAAAACAACCCTGTGACATTGGCTTCGTAACGAATTGTGAATTGGCAGTGAAAGCTACTATAACATATGTATTAATTAATTTGAAAGTGAAATACATGATACACATGCATAAATACATTGAATTTTTTTTATGTAGAACACACTCAATAAGTTGATGTGATGCAGATGCTCCAGACAGAAACAGCATTTATCACAATCAGAAGAAATAATTAGTTAAGCCTTTGCTTCAAGCTTCTTCCAAGTTGAAAATCCTATTGTCTATCAGTCCTAAGAGTTTCTAGTCACCAAGTTCTTGATTAATTTCAAGCAGTACGTGTAAGTCTTAGTTGCAATGATTTATGTGCATATTTTCAGAATGTTCCACAACTTCTTGCCTCGGGACAATCACACACTTTTGTAGGAAAAAATTAGCCACTAAAAACCTGTTCCCAACTGCCCCGTGAAGGCTGATGATTAGCTTTTCCTCTTCTGGTGTAAACCTTCCCCTTCTGATATCAGGTCTCAAGTAGTTTATCCATCTCAAGCGACAACTCTTGCCGCATCTTTGAAGCCCTAAAATGAAAATTATAGCATCACAAATTAGAGAAACACATTCAAATCTACTCAAAATTTTGAAAACTATAATCACGTATACCAAAAACACGTTCTTCACAGGAGAATCCATAAAATAAATCATGAGTAGGAATTTTGATGAATGAAATTTTAACCTGCTTTCTCAGGGACTTCGCTCCAGCAGCCATAGCCATGACTCGTGATATATCTGATGAGCTTCTCGTCCTCCTCAGGTGACCAGAGGCCCCTCTTCACCTTCTGCTGGTTGCAGCAAGAGTGGTGCCCCATTTTTTTTATTTTTTATTTTCTTTAAAAGTTAATTTAATTATTATGATCTCTCTTGTGCACCACTTTAATTCCTGTGATGAGTAACAGGTAAACTAGAAAATTCTCGGTTTCTTCTGGCTATAAATATGTTGGGACTTAAAAGGGGTCCGACAGAAGCCCGCAAGTGGACCCTGAAACGGGGCCCAATTGTGTTCCCATCTAACCCTAAAATGACGTTTTATCAACTCTGTGGTAATACGAAGTCTTTCTAGGTAGACATGTATTATGTAACAGACTTCACGTACTCCAGCAGCAGTCCTGATGATTTGTAGACTCCCTTTTGGCCTCTTTCAGCAGCAGTCCTGATGGTTAGTAGACTCCCTTTTTGCCTCTTTTCATCCCATCTCTACACATTACGTTTTTTGTCCAAATTAGGACGTGCATTTTAAGTCACAATTGCAACTTGGAAATGAAGAAAAATATACTCCAGCTTCCATTTGAAAAGCTCATAAGTTTTCCTTTTCTGTTAATTTGATCGAAAAAAAAAAGAGAAAGGGAATGGTGATCAATACAGCAACTCCTTTCAAAGTAACTGCAAGAGTCTTCTTTTATTAAATATTTAGTTAGAGTTATAACTACTATTTTTAAAAGTTCATTGTTCTATTACTCCAATCCTATTAAGATGTCAATCAAATTGAAATTATTTTACCACAAAAGTGACTATTATCACAAGAGAGTTTGAACTTTGAATTGTGCGTAGACCTTTTATAAAAAATTATGAACCAGATTAACAATGTTTAAAAAACTGGACCACACCACATCGGTCAGTTCAATTGGTCCAACTGGAAATCGGTAAAAGGGGTTAATGATTTTGTTAAATAAAAATTAAAAATTAAAGAGGCCAAAATTCTATATTTTTTTTCTTTAGAGTTCAAACTTCTTTACTTTTTTTCTTCTCCTATTTTCTCATTCAAATTCTTCCTAAACATCAAATTCCAAATCCAGATTCAAGAACTAAGCTTCAAGATAATTTAAAATTTGTGTATCATGACTTTGTTGCCTATTGTAATATTAGTCTTAATTTATGTTTTGAAACTCTTATATTATTTGAGTTGATATTTGTTGTTCTTGTAAGTTATAATAGATTTTGTAAGGGTAATCTTTTGAAAGATTTACTTCATGATTTAACATTTTAAATGAATAAATGGATATTACTGTGGAGTACAGTCTATGAAAAGTTTAATAAATACTAGGCAATTTTTGCTTTTTCTCTTATATATATATATATATATATTTGTAGTTTTTGATATTTTTGATATATTTATATAATATTAAATATAATTATAACGTCATACCGGTTGAACCAATAGTGAAACCAGTTGAATTGATTGAACTAGTAATTAATAAGGCTACTGATTCGATTATTGATCCGATTTCTCAAATATTATAGATGAATTGAATATCAATTTGATTACGATGAAGATTTGATTTAAGGTAAAATATTTTAAAAAATAGATCCTACTCTGGACGTCTCAAAATAATATAAGAGGAATAAATTTCAGATAAAAAGAGTACATTATTCTCTAGGTGCGTGGTTGATTATCTTAATATGTACACAATATGCATCAATCCATGCATCAAAATCTTGAATTGAAACTATGCAAAGATAAGAAATATATTGTACTATACTTACTATATTATAATCCGTTGTCAATCATCCAATGATGGAAACTAATAAAATTGTTATGATGTTTGGGTGTGTATGAAGCCGTACTACATATGATTGGAAGTTTGATTTAATTTCCTTCTGTAACAATCAACATGCATGTGCGGTTGATAATATGTGAATTTTATCAACTATTTTACAGCAGCAGTGCTGAATTAGAGAATCACGATTAATTCATTCCTCAAGAAAATTAAACAGAAAAAAAGGCTTCACATTTCTGACCGAATGACTGAATATATATGCATTAATGATATGTACTCCTCCCTCCTCTATATGAAGTAAACAACATAGTATATTACAAATATTATAAAATTTTAAGGATCACTTAGCATGGTTTGCTCTATCAGAATTGATACAATGATATCAAATCTTATCTCATAATGAATGAGTTGAGAATTTTGAGACAATTGATAAACTGCATCCCTCATTTCTTATCTTTCAAAAAACATCTTTTAAAAACAAACTGATGAAACAATATTTCGATATTGCTAGAAAATAAAAATGTATCAAATAATCAGGTTTTACAAGGTTGCTTAGATGAACACAAATAAGGGAAAGAAATTAAGAGATATTGATATGACCATTATATGATCTTCAATTGATGCAAATCATCCACCACATTGATTTGAAAATCAGTGGCTTTGGCTTGGATGGATGAGAAGCTGAATTTGGAAGTAAAATGCAAATCATTCTAAAAAGGACAGTTTTGTGGAAGGGAAAATGCAAATAGGAGAAATGATTAACCTTAGCTTTAAGGGGGAGCAATGGAGCTGCATTAGGGCCAACCACTATAGAGATTAAGAAAGTTATTAGTGAGAAATGACATGGGAATTGGCCTCTTAAGGCATCGTTGGTTAAGCTAATAACTCATAGTTAGAAGGTCTCCACCATAATTAAGTCCTTTAACTTAATTGTGGCCATAATTAATCTGTGATTAACAATTTAATCCTCTACATTAGTCAATTGCAACCAAATATGGCCCATTGTTTAGACCCCAATAATTACCTATCATTAGTTGCTTAATCTTTGCTTTCTAGTGCTCATGTCCAGCTTGCTCCTGTTTCCTTCATTAGAAGCTTACTTTTTGGACAAACTTGTTTCTGGCGGCCGGTAAGATTTGGAACAATTACTTAATTAGTACCGTGCGTCATGGGATTAGCTGAATTTTGGGGTGAGATTATGGAATTCAAAGAGTAAATTAACATAGTTTGTTCACAACTCTATTATAGAGAGCGACCTGATGATGATTTTCTTTATTAGCTTTTCCCCTGCTAAAATCAACTATAAATGTTATGAGTAGGTCATAACTGACTCAAAATTGGTTACGTTTCCATACTTAAATCATCGGACTTGATTTTTTTTTTTCATAATAATACATTAGGTAATAATGTAAAAGTTTGATAATTAATAAGAATTGTATTTGATTTGTTGTAATTATTTACTATTAATGATACTAAAAAATTATCATAATAGTGAATCTGTTATATTATAACATCTGATTTCATAGCTCAATTGGTTAGAGTACCCGTTTAGTAAGCGGGCAAACTCACATATATTACTAATTGTTAGAATTGATAATTTAAAATATTAATTTTTGTTATTATCAAATCATTATCATGATAAATTAAAATAATTTTTTTATCATTTAATACATATCATTAGTGATAAAATAAAAGTTATTATTATTTAATACTTATTGTTAATGATAATTTTTATATTATCATTTTGTTAATAATATTTATAACTTTTTTTAGTGTTTGATAAATGTTAATTAAATTAGAGTGCTGATTTCTGTACTCCTTAGTTTACCTCCGACACCCCATCTTCTATTTCTTTTAATTGTATATGACTTAATTACTCCAATCATTTTAGGTTATATTTTCTAATTTTTCACGGAGAAAACTACCCCTCTTTACTCTATCACCTTAATACTATGTGTTTAACCCTCTTTATCTGAATTTCTCATAAAAAAAAAAAGAATTGTCTTTGATATTATTTTGTTTAGAATGTATTCAACTTTTTTGAATTTATAGTGTTTAATAACTACTAAAATTATTTTTTTGGATTAATTTGAATTTCACTGGGAAAGATAAAATTCAAATTAGAATTATATATTCACATTCAATTTTTTTTAACAAATATACATACAAGAAGAACTTTCTTTGTAGGACAACATGAGATATTAAATCATCGAAATCTATAAGGAAATAAAAATATAAAAACTATTTTCAACAATCAAAAAGTTTTGCAGCATATGAGCCGTAGCCTAACGGAGGGGCAAATGTAATCTACCATGTAAAGTTTGGACTAATTTCTTCAAGGGAATGTCCTCCTTTTTCTGCTAAAACAAGCTTATAGTAAATATATATATATTTTTTAGAAATGTTCAACAAATATGAAGTACTGCTAATCAATAATAAAAATTGATATGTTCTAATAAGTTGCTAAAGATTCATCCAATCAAAATTAATATTCTAAATCATCAAAATATTAAAGTTAGATTAATATAATAAAAAGCCACAATCATAAAAAAATGCAATAGGCTACTACCAAATCTTACAATAATAAGCAAAGATAAAAACTCATTCAATTTCATTAATAAAAAAAAATGTAGCAAACATTGTATGTACTCTACAATGGATCAAAATAAATATAAATACCTCTAAAACTGCAATTAATAGGGTCAATGATACTTGAACAAAGAGTGGAGACATCTTCTACATTGTGGGCTTTAACGATTTTGATTATTTTTTTTGAATTGTGCTAATTCTTCATTATGTTGATTATCCATATTTGCTACAATTTCTTAGAATTTACCAAGAGAAAAAGAGTTGAAGAGGATTAAACACGTAGTATTAAAGTGTTGGAATGAAAATAGGTAGTTTTGTCCATAAAAAATTAGAGAATATAACCTAAAATAAATTGAAATAATTAAGTCATTTGTATTTAAAGAAAATAAAAGATGGAGTGCTGAAGGTAAACCTTGGAATATAAAAATTAGCACCCTTAAATTATAGCATAAATTTATTAATATAACAACTCAACTAAGCTCAAATTCAACTCATAAAAAATCTATTTAAATTGACTTGAGCTCAAATACTAAATAATAATGAGTTGATAATTAAGGCTTCATTTAGTTATATTTTGATTATTTCGAGAAGTATTTCGAGAGAATGAGAGTAAAGTTGGGATATATCATACATATTTGATTTCATCTTGGGGTTAATTAATTATAAATTTTTTTGTAAAAAAATAAATCTATTTAATTTTATCTTGAAATGTGACATCTTGTAATCCAGAATTGCTGATGGTTTAAGGGTTAATTTGAGCAGAATTCTATGTTTCCCATACACTACGTTTGGTTTAAGAATTGTGATAAGGAAAAAAAATTAGATTAAAAAAAAACAAAGAAATATAATCTCAAATTTGTTTGATTGTTAATAAAAAAAAAATGAAGAAAAGAACAAGAAAAAGATGAGTGATAAAAGCGTAGAAGAACAAGATAGAGTACTTCAATGTAAGAAATTCATTTTCTTGACTACTTTTGTTGAGGAAAATTTATTTTTTTCAAATACACTATTTCCTCTCAAATTTTTCTTTTTTTAATACTTTTCTTACCAATCAAACAATCAAAAATATTTTTTTTTTGTCATTTTTTTTCTTTTTTTCATCAAAATCTATGAATCAAACATAGTGTTAGAGTGTGTGGGTGAAGCACTCTCTTGTATGTAACGTAATAATGATATATTGAAATTATACGAGAAAGAAAAAGGCTCACTAGCCAATTTATTTCATTGATTTCAATATGAAGGATGCATTAATATATTTAAAGTGCAATTCATGAATCTATTTAATTGCTTATGGAAATATTATCCACATGATCATTATTTAATATTATGTTTTTATTATGAATTTTAATGAAAAATAATTCTTACATAAATAATATAATTTCATATTTTAAACTTTTGATATTTTGATTACTAACATAACGCAAGTCATTTCAACCTTTTTCCCCTTTCTTTTTTGGCCGGGCGGGGGGGGTTTCTCTTGGCACAAGTTCAACATCGAATCATTTGCAGCATGTTATGATATAATGATACAATACTTTAAATTCATAAAGAAATTATATAAAAATATGACAGGAGAATCTTATTGCAATTAATAATATTTAATTACCTGATTGGACTATTTGCATTCATTTCTCGGCTTCCAACGAAGTCATTAGCATCATGAGAGGACAAAAAGTTGATTACCTTAACACTAGCCGTTAATTGGTGAAATGTGTTAATGTCAATTGCTGAAATGTGTTAATGTCGGGCTAATACGGCCGACTAAGTAAATAATATATATTTTATCAGTTGCCCCCACTCCATAATTATTGCTTGTGCAACACTGGGCTAATTAAGAAACAAACAAATGATTAAAAATTAATTATAATGATTAGATTAACAGCATTTTATATTATTATTATTCACATAAGCACAGGCACATGCACATGCACACACATTTAGAATCTTTCAAGTTGAAACTGCAAATCTCATATATATTAATCTCTTCAAAATTTCCATCTTTTTGCATGTTTGATTGAGAATATAGATGGTAGTGAAAATTTGAATAAAAAGAGATAAGATGAGATTAAATAATTTATTGCTCTATTTGATATTAAAGATTTATCTTACAATTAACTATCATTAGAATCTACACTAACCTCTAGTATATGTTTGATATATAAGATTAATTAGGTAAATAACAAAATTACCTTTGAATAAAACCCTCATCCCTTTCATTGACATTTACAAGAGAAAGAAAAAAAAAGGGGGAATTGAGGGAGCAAAGTTAAAATGAGGGGGTGAGGGTCCCACTACTTGAATAACGGACAATTGCGTGAATAGTATTGGGTTTTGGATTAATCGCGAGCCAACCCATATTTTTATCTTGCATATCATACAACACATTATGTAATATTAGAAGGCTATGTTAGGACTAATAACTCATATCAAATGTGGACCACATGGAAAGACGAATTTTGACACCATGGAAGGACCAATCTTGATGTTCGTCCGTGAATGCAAATGTATTGAATTGGTGGGAAAAAAGTAGTTTTAACATAAAATGAGAACTATTAGGAAAATAAAATAAAATAAAATTTCTCTATACTGTATAAAATTCTTGAAAGTCAATGGATGTTGTAATATCTTAAAGACGATGGGACAAGGTGAAGCCTGTCATTCAATATTATGTATTGTTTATTAAAGTGATGGAGGCTGTATGGAATGTTAAAGATCAACCATTGTAACAGAATGTTGGAAGACGTGTAATCCCAACTCATGATTGTAAAGATTCATTCAACACCTTGAGCTAGCAAGGATGACACACTCAAATTTGTTCCTTTGTCCTCATTTAAATGAAAGAATTACATCATTAATCTTCTGTACAAAATATTTTCCACAAGAAAAATGTATTGAACACAATAAATACTCAAGCAACTGTACTCCAGTAATATCTTGTACTATTTTGGTCTTAAACTCTACAGAGTGATTTATTATTCATCAATGCAAATAGATTGATGCATGAATTACATGATTTTGCAAATGCATAATACGAAACAGGTGATTCTATCATATATATATAAACAGCTGTCATATGATATATATATATATATATACGTATTTAACTGAAATTTTACAAAATGAAGAAATCGAAGTTGCCATCAAATTGATGCCATTGCGCCACGAAGTTGTGCCCAGCACAAATTTTCGCAATATTGGCTCCTACTCGAATAATGTTTGATACCTTTAACGTCTGGTACCAATTCCCTAGTTCTTCAGCCTCGAAATGTTTGTTCGAAAATTTCACTATATCTCACTCAATGTGTGATTTAATAATTTCAACACCCTTAAATATTATCATGTCCAATCAATCTTTGAATTATGCCAGAAAAAGATCTAAAGATTTATTTTCACGTGCAATAATATTTTGGTTAATTTATACTTTATTCAAATAATTTCATCACATATAATCACGTGCTTAAAATGGTCATTCTCATATTTCATTCAATTCATATAATAAATATAATTTATGATGAAATAATTCTGATTGTTATCATCATTAAAAAATTAATGCAATTCATATACTAAATATATTATATAATGAAACAATTCTGATTCTTATCATCATTAAAAAATTAATCCAATTATTAAGCATTCCTTCCGCAAAAGTAAACAGGCCTAAAGAGGAAAAATAGTGAGAAAGAAGGCCAGGACACAATAATTGAAAACAAAGTAGGGATGACAATGGAACAGGTATGAGATGAGTCTAGCAAAATAGACTTGAGACTTGACTTGCCCTGTCCCAAACTCCCATCTAGCGGGTTGTACTCATTAGATCAACTAGAGTCGTTTAAAATATTTTAAAAAAATATTTCTTTTGAAAAAATAACATTTCCATAACTTTTTAATATGAGAAAATAATATTATTAATAAAGAATATATTATTTAAATATTTATATATGCATATTTTAATCTTTAAAAAAATGATAAATTGCAAATGTTATTATTACTTATTTATACATATTGAATGCATAAACTATTTATTATGACACTATTATTATTTTTACATAGAACATATATATAATATTCACATTTTTCCACATATAAATATATGAATATATATACCTTATAAATATACACATAATAAGTAAAATTAATATGCATAATACTAATTTAACAGGACGAGTTTGGGGGGTTCGAATTTAAAAATTAAAATCCAAAATCTACCTAAAACTTATTTATACTTTTAAAACCCATCCTGCTTGGCGGGATCAAGTCCATATTGCCATTCTTAAAAGAAAGAAACCAAGAAAATCAACAACTTTTTGAAGGTCTTCTCAATTTTTGAAGCATCCATCTTACCATAAAACAAACGAAATATTTCCAACTTACATCACTCATCATAAAATTTTAACGTGAAATACTTTAAAGTATTCATGTCTATATTGAGTATAGGGATGGTTATCAATGAATATAATTGATGTCTTTTGCAGTTAAGTTTAACTACATATATATATATATATATATATATAAAGATATTAAAACCCAACTAATGGGGAAATTGAGGGGGAGAAAAACGTAACTAATGGGGAAATTATAGAGTTAGTCCCGAACTATCTACTATTTGTAATTTTAGTACCATGTTTTAAAAAATAAATAAAAGTGATATAATATGTTAACTGTCAACTTCAAATTTGATCCCGTCGTTAAAAAGATAGATAGAAAATGCATATGAGTTGCTTGTGCCCGTGCCAGTCAAATATCAACTTTTCGAGGGAATATATATGTGAGGATAATGTATTTTCACCATTTTAATTTAAAAACAAAAGGAAATTTACTAAAAATTTGGTATGATTAATTCTCAAGAGAATTATCAATTTATAAATTAATCAATTTTGTTGCTTTCAATTATGAATATTTTTTTGTTTAAAAAGTATTTTTTCTAAATTTTATTTTGAATTTTATTGTTACTTATTTTCTAGATTGGACTCTAAATTTTTTATTGATTATAATATAATTTTTTTTCTATTTTTTAAATTCTTTCATCATTCTGAATTTAATTTATATTTCTTTTTACGGTACCAAATTTATATTATTGGGTTTGGATTTAAACATTTTTAAGTTATTTCAAATTCCTACACTTTGGTTTTTTAATTTTTTTATTTTAAATTTATTTTTCTAACTTTTAATTGGAATCTTCCTTTTATCATACTAAATTATTTTTTTTTCTCAGGTATAGGTCTTACATTTTGATTGAATTTTGAAACTTATTTTTTGAAGTTGCGTAGTTTATATTTCTTTATTGTTATTATCAAGCTACTTTCTGAATACTACTATTTTCTAACTTTTCCTTGATTATGTTAAAATAACTTTTCTAAGTTTTATTTTAATTTTATTATTTTAATATTCTAAGTTTGGTTTTAAAATTCATGGTTCATCAATTATGTTTCTACATGAAATTTAAATGGCTACATAAAAAAAGTCCAGAAAAGAATAGATCTAGAGCTTCTTTAAGTAAAACAACAAATTTACATGAAAAATGCAATATATATATATATATATATATATTTAGATTATTAAAATATAAGTTTAAAATTTATTAAAAATAAAAATAAAATAATATAAAATAATTCTAAGTGTGAAATTTCAATTGATAAAATTGAAAAATCTTGAAGCTTCAAAAGTTAGTTCTTTCACGTTGTAATAGTTTTTGGAGACTTGATCATGAATCTGTAATAAAATAAATACTTTCACATTTATTTCAAACTTTGCTATGTGCACATATTTCCAATATTAGTGTTCAAATTTTCTATTGAGTATTTTATAATTATTTACGTACATTTGGCTTTGAAGTTTTTTCACTCTTTAAATTTATGTACTTGGTCTGATTATAAAATTTCTTTTATTATGTTAAATTTATTTTCTTGGGTATCTGGTTTGAATTTTCTTGGATTATTTTATATTCTTACATTTATTTTTTGATTTTTTTTGTAATTTAAATTTATTTTTCTAGTTTGACTTTGATATTTTCTTTTATCAATATTCCTTGACTATTAGAATTACATTTTTCTTTAATTATTTTAAATTCATCTTTAGAAGTATGGTTTTGATTTTCTTGTTATTATCAAACTAATTATTAATATTTATCTTTTCTAGTTTTTCTTTAATTATATCAAATAATTTAGTTAAGTTTCAAAGGTGAGTTTCATATTTTATTTAGTAAACGGTTTTTAATTTTCCTGTTCTACAATCAAAATGGCTGCCATGTGTACATTCCCTCCAAAAGTTGATTTTTAACGAACACAAACAATTTACATGTATTTTCAATTTATTTTTTAATGGGGGAACGAAATTTGAAATTGAGAATTAATATGTGAATCAATTTTACTTTTTGTTAAAGAATGATACTGAAACTGCAAATAAATAAACGTGGAGGACTAACTTTGCAATTTTCCCCCAATTAGTTGAAAGAAAAGGGCAAAAAATAATTCAACTACCGCTTTAACTACAACGGTCAACCGTAACTTACAGGATTAGTTTATACCTCAGAAAATCATTTGCCAAGATTCAATGTCACAAGAGTGGTACGATGAATCTAAAAACCCAATATTCAATGTAAAGGGCGGCCGGCAGTCGCTCACTTTCGGTTCTAAAAGTTCTAAAACTTCTTATCATTTCGAAGTTTCAAAGCAACTTTTAAAATGATTATGTGATGGGAAGTACTTTTTATGACAATTGTTTATGGGGATTTCTCTAATAAATCTTCTAAGAATCTGATTGTGTGGCCATGGCCCCAAAGCACATTTAAATAAGTTGTTTGGTATTAAACTGAATTATTGAACTTGTGTGCAATTATTGGACTTATACTGAGCTATTGAGTCTATTTGAATTGAGCAAAATTCAATATAAACTACGGAATTAATCATTCATCGAGATCTTATTGATTTGTTTTACAAATTCAGTCAAGAGGGATGTTTTCTTAGATTAGTTAAACCAATCAAATATTGATAGGTTGAGTGTGCAAGAGTTAAGGCTTTTGTTCTTCTGTATTTTTACAAATTATTTTCAATTTTCAAAATAATTTCAACAAGCGTATACATTCTTCAATTTTTTTTCCAAAACATAAAATTTCTACACTCAAAAATTCCCTCCCAGAACAATTTCAAAATTCCTTAAGCCCTAAAAACCATACATATCCCCTCATTTTCTCATTCTACTTTTCACATTACTCATTCATTTATCAATTTCTTACTTCACTCATTCATATATAAATACACACACACACAAACACACACATATATGAAAATATAAAAATTTTACTAGTTATAAAATTCTAAAACTCATGTTTACAAATTTAATTAAATTAATTGTGTTAGTTATATTTAAATATTATTTATATTATTCAAAAATAATTTATTTATTAAATAACTATTAGATTAATTAAATTAATAAATCAATTACTTATTGATTAAATAATGTGTTAGTTATATTTAATAGTTAATGTATTAATTAAATATTACATTTTTCATTTAATAAATAACTTAAGATGTTTAATTTGATATAATAAACAAACTAATCTTCTTCAAAAAATCAATCTTCATTAAATATTAATCTTCACCTTTATTTAAAATTATAATAAAAATTTAACTACAGTGTGATATTTATTTAACTTAAGTAAAAATTAATTTGATTGTTACTAAATAATGTATTAATCAAATAATGAGTTAAAGTAATTAAATAGTGTATGAAATTAATTAAATTAATTTATTTAGTTAACTTATTATTTATATATTAATCATGTTTCATATTTCACATATAATTAAATACTATGTTTATTTTTTAATAAAAAATTTAAGATGATTTAATTTCATATAATATAAATTATTTATTTATTTAATTTGATGAATTGTTATTAAGTATTATATATGTGTATTATTAAATAAATTATTTTATTTAAATCAATAACTAAGATTTATTTGTGCATAAATTATTAATAATAAATAATTAAGTAATTATATTTTAACTAATAAATAGTAATTAATTTATAATTAATTTTTTTAGATAAGTTCATATTACAAATTATGATATGAGTCGATTTTTATAATTAAGATACAATTATGGTTTCTTAAATAATTAATATTTATTACTAAATATTTTCTTCTAAATAACACATCGTTTGCTATTGTTAAATTTATTAAAATATAAATTTTAAAATAAATCACCAATTAAATTAACTACAAATCATTTTATTGCAATCATATATCAATCATTACTCATATATACACATATCATCCAACTATAAAATACATATATATTACATAAAAAAATTACTTTTATCTTACAAACCCAATAAAAAATAATTGATTTGACATTTACAATAAAGTTTGTATCCCCCTAAAATATAAACAACTAAACAACTTATTCTCAATTTATTTTCCATATTTTCCTACATTATAAAGAAACGCCTAATACTTTCTCCAATCTTTTTGCCAAAAATTCATTCTTCCAAAATATTTTCCACAAAACAACCAAAACACAAAAGAATAACGCCTAAGATAGTGTTTGGTTTCATTTCCACAAGTCCTTTTCACAAATTCTACTATTCCAGAAATAAAAACCATCACTTTTTAATCATTTCACCAAATATCATTTTTATTTTTATTTTCAAAATGCATTTTCCAATAACTTATATATGTTTTCCCAATAATCTATATATCTTCTCTCCCTATTCCATTATTTTTATCTCTCTCCACCTACAACTTATTAAAACCAACATAATTATTATATTTCCAAACATTTTATCAAAACATATTTTCATTTTCACATCACATCACATAACTAATACTCATAAATAGACATGCTAAAAACTGAAAATAGAAATGAAAATGAAACCAAACAAACCGTAAGCCTTTCGGGCCATGGCGAGGAGAAGGAGATAAGTTAAAGCCAAACAAGGATCAAGAAGTAGAGAAATGAAGTCCAAGGCAAATCTGTCCATGTACATTGCATTGGAATTAAAGATTACCTTTGGACGAATATGCCCGCACAAAGGACTAAAGACTTTGTTATTAAAATAATATTTTTTTTAAAAATATCCTTCCCAAAATATATTATGACTACACATATATATTTAATAAATTAATTATTATATATGTACACATAATTAATTAGTCATTATTTATTTGCATAAAAACTTACTTTCACCCTACCATAAAAAATATTATATTAGTGACAAAAAAATAAGTGGCAATATAAAAACTGTCACAAATAATATGTATTAAGTGACTATAGCTTTTATTTTGCTATTAATGATATTTTTTAGATAATAATAATTTTTATTTTGTCACAATATGGCTCATTAGTGATAAAAGTTAATGATTTAAATATCACCATTAAGAATTAGTGACATCCTATGATGATAACATAGTGACAATAAAAATTACAATTATAATTTATGATGAGATTTTTATTCTCACTAAGTTATCACTATATGGAAATTATTAATTATCAATGATGACAACTTAGATACCATCATTGTCACTGTTTAAGTTGTAAAAATCGTGACAAAACAAAAATTTTTGTCACCTAATGTATATAATTAGTGACAATTTTTATATTATCACTTATTATTTTGTTACTGACTTTTTTTTTTTAAGTGGCATACTAACTCAACAAAAAAATTGATTAATATATCATTTACAATCAAATTTAATTCTTTTCAAAATATTTCCATGTAAACTATTTCATTCTAAATTACTTTCAAATAACTTCCAAGATAATAATAAACAGACATCTTGTTTCTCAAACTCAATATCAAAATATTTTTTCCAAAATAATCAAAACTTAACAGAACAATCCAAAAGCATGTCTACTCAATGAAGGCTATATCAATCGTTGTGTCTATTCAATTCTAGCAATTATAAGCATAAACCCAAAATAGGGGATCTGACATTGCATTATAAGCATAAACCCAAAATAGGGGATCTCACGTGCAGCAATGGCTATTCCTCATCGAGGTATGGTGTCTAGCTTTGAGGGAAGCTATCGCATTTCGAGAAGTTCTCAGATGGATAAAAAGTAGAAATGTATCAAATGTTATCTTTAAATTAGATGCCTTAATGGTATTGAATTAGATGTCTTAATAGTTGTCCAAGCAATTCTTAAGAATGTGAGGATGTCTCTTATTTTGGAATTATGATAAACGATTGTAAAGTTCTCTTTTCCGAAATTTCTAGGATTTGGGTTTGTTTTATTCATCGTCCAGTGAATCAAATGGCTTATTGTATTGCTAGATCCTCTATTTTTATGTTTGAACCAATTGTGTGGGAAAATCATCTTCCTACATACTTAAATGATGTAATACCCTTCGAGTTGCAATGAAATTCTCTCTATTAGTGTCAAAAAAGAAAAACCCAAAATCTTAATTAATGTATGTTTTTGGTAAATTTCCAAAAATTTTATGTTTTTCTTAGTAAGCAAAACCTCTTAAGTCTTGATTTTCATCAACATTCATAACTTCTTTCTTTTAGATTTTGTTTTGAATTTTTTTTTTCATTTATGCAAAAAATCCAATCTAACATAATATTTTTGTTTTGTTTTGTTTGTAGATGGCATTGTCCTTTGGATAAGATAATTTTCTTTAAAAGCCTTATAGCTAGAGAGCCAATAGGCTAGAGCTGATCCTCTTTTACTTATACTTCAGAATTAGCGACGTGGATCCAAAGATGCGAGTATTGCAACTGGGAGAAAGGGACTCTAATCTTAGAAAATTTTAGCACATGCCAAGAAATTTATTATTGTGATCAAGAATTGTGTCAACTTAAAGATAAAAATTTTAAAAATAATATCAAAGAATCAATTTTTATTATCCTATATTTTTTTGAATCTTGTAACGCCTCAAGCTTCGGAATATTTATCAAACACCAATCTAAAGCATGATTTAAGTTAACTTACATGGTCAATTTTTCTTTTCTTTTTGAAAAAAATAAATAAATTGAAACGATAAATAGAAGAAGCAGATAAAATCTTTTTATTTGACACATAAATCCATCACAATTTTTTATCTATATATAATAAGTAATGCTGTAGTCTAATGTGTAACATGTTCCATTGCCTATAACTAGTGAATAATATGCATGATATGTAGAATTGTAAATGAATATTTGAAAATTCATTTATCATTTTTATTTGTATTCATTTATATAAAATTTATCTGCATCCATTTAAAATAGATATTATCCGTATTCAATTAATAGATATTTAATTAGAAATAGATATAGATATGGTAAATGTATAATTAATCCGTTTAATATTTATTCCAAATATATATTTATTAAATAATATATATTTATATTTTTTAATAAAAATCTCATAATCCATATATGTATGTATATATATATATAAATTATAGTTGAAGAATTGAGAATAAAAAAGAATAAATTTAAAACTGATATAATTTTTAAACTGATATAATTTTTATTATTATTAATATATTACTAATCATACAATTAATATTATTAAATATAATAGTATCACAAATGATATTAATATATCAATAATATAATATTAAATATTAATAATAATAATAATAATAATAATATATGAACATGTGACTAATACTAATATCAATTATATATACAAATATATATAGGATTTCAAACGAGTTCACAAACACCAACCTAAAGTTGATACACAGGAATGAAAATTACTCAACAAGTCAACAGTCGACTCATGCTTCTAGAAATACACCCCAACATAACGCCCTAAACGCCTTCCACACGGCTCAATGGGCAACAATAGGGCAATCTCAGAGGTACATGGAAGACTGTTAAATTATGAAAC
>JACGDI010005219.1:924418-940123 GCA_014898725.1 Jacaranda copaia | reverse complement strand
AAAAAAAGAAAGTATTATTACAAGAGGCGTGACCTGTGGCCATGCCTCTTGCATTAAAAAATAACAAACACAATAAAATTCATGCAAGACAGGCCACGCCTCTTGCATTTAAAAAAAATAAAATTTGAAAGAGGCGTGGGTTCACTGTATTATCCTGAAAGGCGTGGGTGTAACTCATGCTTTACAATAGTTTTGCAACATCCGCAGAATTACAGTATTTTGAAAAAAAAATTTCGAATCAACCGTAATTTGACAATTAATCCGAAGGGAAGCAGTTATAGAACTTAACAAGATTGTCACTCAGAGAGAGAGAGAGAAACGAACCACGTACCGGTTCATTGGTTGAACGACACTGGTGAAATTGATTTTTAATGACCAACATCAACCCTTAGATCAATTGACAAATAATTTTTGGAGTTCGTTCAAATTGAATAAATTTTCAATCACTATTAGATTGATCTGATTGACTAATTCAATTTAATTTTCAAATTATCTTCTCCAATCAATAAATGCACAAAGTTTTAACATAAAATAATAATTTTATCCCAATTACGTACAACATGGGACACCAACAATTATTCTGACATGTCTTATATGTCGAGTGGGTTATTTTTTAATGGCAGAAGTTTCTCATATTGTGTGGGAGATTAGAAGTTTGAATCCGAATAGACTCTTTACGTGCATAAAAATATACAATTTGTATTTTAATTTAATTTTATTTGATTTTAATAATATGATCATATTATCTTTTTCAAAGAATAAATTCATTATTATAAGTTCTTAAAAAAAATAGTAATAATAATTTGGAATTAAGCGGAGCAAACACTCAAAAAGCCAGTCAAATTGCCCTTTAAATATTTGCTCTCGCATCTAAGAATATGCTAACTAACTTTTTGGCATTGTTCCCTTGCGGGTGAAATAAGAATGTAAGAGCAACGTGAAGACACTATCATGCGCAGAGAACAAAACGCGTTCAACACCTTGACTTTTGCGACATGTTTTTGCTGGCTTGCCATCTGTATATATTGTCTTTAGTCCTTCAATGGGGAGTGGGAACTTAGAAGAGGCCCATCCATGTGCAAAGAACCACTTGTCAATTTGTTGCTACCTTTGAATAACTGTATGTTGAAATGAATAGATATTAATGGTCTTTTGTAGCTTATTTGTACAATTGTTGTTGTGTGTTTTGCACAACATGGTTCTTATGAAGTGATAGCGAAAGAAATTAATAGAATGCATGTGTGGATAAATATTAGATTTTATTATTAAGAATAATAATCGTTCAGATAAAATAATATCATGAAATAATTTTATAATTAATATGGATACAATTAATGAGTTTGTTAATATTTTAAAAATAAATAAATAAATTTTATTTTTTAGTTTCTTGATGAACTTATCATGTCCTAAAGTTTTACTAAAAAGGTCTATAAGTTATTTTTTTAAAATATTTTATCAATATTTCATGATACTTTATAAGCTATGAAATATTTTGTAAGATATTTTAAAGGATTTATAAAGTCATTAAAGCACCCTCTCATGTATAATAATATGAAAATAAGTGATTAGGGAATGTGAAGACAAAACTCAGAAGTGACACATCTAATTATTTTCAAAAAAACTTTGCTATCTATGATCATATTTCATATTTTAATAATTTATTTTTAATTATTTTATTTTATTTTATTTTATTGATTAATTATCTTAAAAATTAAAATCAATGCATACAATATTTAAAAATTATACTATCATCTAAAAATAAATAAATATTTTATTCATTTTATATTATATAAATTATAGCATATACATTAAATGTACAACAATTACTACTATGAAAATAATAATAAACAAAATTGCAAAGGCAACGTTTGGTTATATATTGTATGGTTCGTATTATGTGTTGAGAATCTAATGAATATTTATTTATATTTTGGGGAATAGTTATAAAATTTTTTTGGAAAGTTTTGGTATATTTGTTTATATTTTGGAAAGAAACAAGTTTTTACTGTAATGGTTAAATCAATAATTTATTATTAGATTTTTGAGATAAAAATAGAATTGAATAATTTTTTATAGTAAAAGTTATAATAAAATATATATGACATGTATATATAATATTATATAAATATAAATAAGGAAGTTTTGGAGATAATTGAAGATAGAATAGGATATTTTAAGAAATTTAATTTAATATTTTAAATATATATGTTTGATTATATTTTAACAATACGAAATTATTTTATCAAAATTAAACCAAACATAGCCAAAAAAACCGCAAGGTCGATATGGAGAAAAAAGTAAAAGCAAAAACGAACTGCCTAGTCAGCGTCGGAGACACAGGAATAGCGAAACGGTCATGGTCCCGACAAAGCTTGACCATCATCCATTCCTGATCAATTATATCAACTGCCAAACCGTCCATTTCTTCTCTCTTCCTTCTTCTCCTCTTGCACAGACAACCATCATTCAATCTCTTGAAATTAAACCAAAATATCTGGAAAATTCAACCACAACCAACCATGCCGGCGACTGATCATAATCAGGGCTCCTTCCTCAACCGAATAAGCATCCGCCGCAACCAATTCACCCCCGTCGATAACAGCCACGACCAAGAACTCGAAGACCTCGAACTCTTCCAGAAACATGTCGCCGACCGCTTCTCCGAACTTCTCTCCTCCCCCTCCAGCTCCACGGCTTCCGTAGACACTTCTTCCGGTGCCGCCGCCACGGATTCTCCCTGTGCAACACAGGACACATACACCCCGCCACCGCCGCCACCGCCGCCGCTGCTTTCCATCTCCTGGTTCCGCAATCTCCTCGACGCCTTTCTCTGCTGCGAGGCAGAATTCAAGGCTGTTCTTGTTTCGGGCCGTGACACGTCTCAGTTTTCCAGGCCACCGCTCGATCGCCTGATTCCTGACCTCCTCGAACGATCTGTAAGGGCGCTTGACGTCTGTAACGCTGTCACTCACGGCGTTGACCTCCTTCAACACTGGCAGAAACTTGCGCAAATTGCCTTAGCAGCATTACAACAGAATCCCATTGGGGAAGGCCAGGTCAGGCGTGCGCGAAAGGTTCTCACCACCCTGCTAACGTCGATGGTTTTCGATGACAAGGAGAACGCCAACAGCAATTTCCATGGAAAATGGACCGAGAGAACACGGTCTTTTGGGCGCCGTGGGGGAGGAGGCGCCACCGCCGCTAACAGTAAGGATGGCCCCGCTGGTAATTTCCGCTCTTTGTCGTGGTCCGTGGCGAAATCTTGGTCGGCGGCGAAACAGATTCAGGCCATGTCAGCCAACCTAGTGGCGCCGCGGGGTGCGGAATCAAGTGGACTGGCGTTGCCGGTTTATATCATGAATACGATTCTTGTGTTTGTGATGTGGGCTCTGGTGGCCGCCATTCCCTGTCAAGAGAGGACTGGGCTGGCGACCCATTTTCAGGTTCCGAGGAATTTGGGGTGGGTCCACCCTATAATCGGGCTGCAGGAGAAGATAGGAGAGGAATGGAAGAAGAAGGAGAAGAAAGGGACTGCCGGATTGTTGGAGGAGATGCAGAGGATGGAGAAGGTGGCGCATTCCTTAGTTGAATTCGCAGACTCTTTCGTGTTTCCGTTGGAGGAGGAGAAGGCGGCGGATCTGGTGGCGCAGTTGGCGGAGCTGGCGGAGATCTGCCGGAAGATGGAGGAGGGGCTGGGACCCCTCCAGCAACAAGTTAGAGAAGTTTTTCATAGGATTGTGAGGAGTAGAGCAGAGGTTCTTGATGTTGTTGATCAAATTAGTAGACTGTCCGCACCAGTTCCATATTGATGAACATTTCCAATTGGGACATTGAATGTGCTTTACTGGGTTGTACATTTTTCTGGTAATGGTGATCTATTACAATTAATTTGTCTTGTCTTTTTCTTTTCAGTTTTGAGAGAAAACAAAAAAAAAGAAATCATCATTTTGAGCAAAATCTTGAGTTGCAATACAATGTAGAATGAATCTTGTTTACGCTATTTACTCTATGTGGTAGAACTGTAAATGAATATTCAAAAATTTATTTACTATTTGTATTTATATCTGTTTATATAAAATTTATCCGCTTCCATTTAAAGCGGATATTATCCGTTTTGATTAGTAAATATCCGATTATAATTGTATACGGATATGATAAATGCGTATTCGATCAGTTTAATATCTGATCCGAATACATATTTATTAAATAATATATTTTTATATTTTATAATAAAAATCTCATAATTCATATATGTATATATAAATTATAATTGAAGAATTGGGAAGGAAAAAGAATAAATTTAAAAAATTATTGTAATATAGAGAAAAAAATGAAGAATAAAGTTAATCAACGCAATTATTGTTGGTTGACTTTATAATTAATATACTTAAATGTCATTATTATTATGAATAAGTACTAATAATCAATTATAAAGTTAATTATTAATTAGAAATTACACTATTTATTTTATTGCTTTCTTTTTAATAAAATTATATAATTTCTTCTATTAATTAAAATATATTTTTGTTATAAATTCATAGATTTACATATTTGAATATCTGCAAATAGATATTTAAATAATTATTATCGATATGGATATAAAAAAATAATTTGAATACGGATAAATTTAATAAAATATAAATAAATCTAAATAATTATAATCGAATATAGATATATCTAAATTCGATAGATATCCGACGAATACGAATTCGGATATCATTTTTTAATATCCATCAAATTCATATTTATATCCGAATATTCAAAAAATTAAATAAATATAAATATAAAAATAATGTATTCGATCCGTTTAATATTTATTTACACCCTATCAGGAGGTATACCGTGGATGCGTTGGATTGTCAATTTTCCATTTTCCCCCCCTCTGATGAATATGTCTCCTGCAGGTTGGTCTAATTTATATACAGTTTTCTATTATTTTAATGTTGAAGTAGGCAGAAGTGATGGCATGAGTGGCTTCTCATGTGGCAATCTTATAATTGTCCAAATTACTTGGGATCTAAGTCTTTGAATTCAAATCGGTTCAATCCGATTCAATTTGATTTGAAATCCCAATAAATCATATTCACTGAATTTAAGATATTTCGGTAAATTTATAAATTCTTTAAAATATTTAATGTTCTTGGGAGCTTATAAATTATTTAGTTAAATTATTTAAAAAAAGAATTTATAAATTCTCAAAATATGATGTTAGGATTTTATAAGATTTTTTTAAAAAAATGATATTCTAACTTATTTTTAAAATTTTAACAAATCTTTTAAATTTAATCATATTTGATGTGACTAAAATTGAACTTAAGGATAATTTAATAAATTAACTACAAATAACAAATAAACCTTAAAATTAATTAACTAAGTAAATATGTTAGAGAGCCCAAAGATAAATCAGGCCCATAAAGAGACAAAGAGGCAAAAAAGCCTAATGGGCCTAACCCATCTAGACTAACATTTATAAATGTCAAGTTCTAAATAGAAATGGAATATAAGAAGTAATTTCTAAAATTTTTTAAAGTGGAAGAATTCTTAGAAAGAGCATATCTTTCTGAGCACATTTCTGAGAAGCTAAACCGACACTTTGCTATCTTTTGTTCTGGAAGGGACATTCTTCTACTTCCGAACAACATCATCTTGACGCTGTTTGTGAAAAACTCAAAGAAAAAAGAACAAACATTTGAGGATGTGGACGAGGTCAAGAGCTTGCAAACCTAGCAATCAAGTGATCCTAGCAAGGGAGAATGTGGAAAATTACCACCAAGAAATATGACCTGGTCTAATGCCACACCTTGCTCTTAACACATGATTAGTACTTCAAGAGGCACTCGTGCAATAGGCTTCTCCTGTCAAAGAACCAATCTTGCTTATCATGTAGGAAGCTTAAAGAACTCTATCAGAGAATGTTATTGGCTTCGTTGCAACTAAAGCAATTGCTAAATATGCTGCAAAGCGTCATCCTCGACAGCTACAACAATCCTCAATAGGAGCAAGGGGTTTCATCCTCCCTAGGGAGATCTGAGTGAAGAGTTGACTCAAGACATGATGTAGCGCTCCCCCTTCCTTACATCATTTAATTTGGGCAAACCCTATTCGATAATACTAGAACATACAAGAGCCTAAATGCATCCTCTAGTGTCACAACAATCTGGGGGGATAGGAAGCAAATACCACCCATTAGCTATTGCTTTCCCAAGGTGTAGTCCTTTCTCTCTAACGATCTTAGTGGACCTCATAGGATGAAGATAGTCCAGCTATCGAAGTTTGATGGTACTGCAAATCCCCAAGAGCATATAGATAACTTCTTGGTGAAAATGAAGCTACAAGACCGAAGCTAGGTTGCATACCACAAGCTCTTTCGCACCATCCCCACAGAGTGTGCCTTGACGTGTTTCAACTAGATGCTTATATGTTCCATTATTAGATAGAAAGTACAGACATACCTTTTCCTTCAAAACTTTTTCATCAATCGCAAGTACCCTAAGATAACAACATATTTATTCACCATCAAGCAGCAAAATGGAGAATCATCGAGGAGTTATCTCAACCGCCTTTTATTGGTTGTCCACAAGATGTTGCATGTTAGTTAGGAGCTTTTTCCTAGTATCATCCATCAGAACCTGAAGCACTTTGAGCTTTGAGAGTCAATCGAGGGAAAACTACCCCCTATGCTAGAAGAGCTCTTTATACGTGCTGAGAACCATATTCACATAAAGGAAGCAACAATCCCTTATTAGGCCTCTAAGAGAAAGAGACACAATGAAGGAAGTAACCACACCAAGAGGCAAGGAGACCAGAGATGCAACCCTCTTCACATGCTTACCATGTACACACCCCTCACCATATCCCAAACAAAAATTCTGACTATTTTTATCGCAACGTGGTGTCATTTAGCGACTGTTGCCAAAGAACCTAGCTAATTCTAAGAAGTCTAGAGTAGACAAATGGTGTCATTTCCACTATTAGGGTGGACACACCCCTGATGAGTGCTGCCATATGAAAAACAAAATTGAGAAACCAAATCAAAGAAGATGCCTCAAGGAGTATGTGGCCCAGAAGGTGTCCAGCCCAAGGAAAAACCCACATGAAGAAGAGAGCGAGAGTAATAAAATTTAAAAAAGGTAAAATTTTGAAAATAATAAAAATAGAAAATAAAAACACAAAAAAATAATAGTTTATTCAATGCATTCTCTAAATTAGATAATATATTTATATATACATATTTGATATGAAAAATAAACAATTCAATTTTTTTAAATAACATAAAACCTTCTGTATGATTTCTTCATAATGTAGAAGTCATGGTTATAATTTTCATAACATTTGAGGTTTTAAAAATATCAAATATTTGTCAATAGAGTAAATATATAATATGTACTTAATTTATGAAAATAATTTATATTAGGTTATTATTTGATAATCAATCTAATAAATGATTTGTAACATACAGTATTGATGAGCGTTTAATTTGTTAATAACCGAGTTGGGTTAGATCTACGTAAATCAACCTGAGAGTGATCGATTCCATGATCTCCAATTGAATCGAGGCTAAATCATGCAATCAACAACAAACATCAGGTTAGCTGAGGTGCCCTTGGCTAAGGCACTCCGACACTCAAGTCAGTAAGAGATCAATTGGATAACTGAGCGGTAGAATGAGGGCTTTTTCATATAAAATGGCATACCTTATGGGAGGTTGGCAAGGAGGTATTTATTGCCTTCTTTGGATGGTTAATATGTCTGAGATGCACTTAATATGTGGAAAGGGCTCTTGCAATTTGCATGGAGACTTTTGGGTTTTCTCTCATTTCTATACTATTCCAGGTGGTTTCATCTCAAGCGTCTCAGGACTAAATAGTACATGGGTGGTGCGCCTCTTGTCTAGTATGGTAGGGTAGGTGATACTAGAGCAATATGTGCCATTAATATGGAGGCATGTAGCCTGTCAGGGCATTTAATGCAATAAAGAATGAATCCTTCGGCAACTTGACTTGCCTAGTCGATGTGCGTTCAAGATTACGAGTTGGCTCTGGGGTGTGATTGACAATCAATGATTTTATGCTTCTTTGTTAGGATGGTTGACCAAATGTGCTCGACAGGTGTCCTAGTCGAGAGATGCCAGTGCTCCCAAGAGCGTGGCTTGAAAGAGTATGAGAGGTCAAAATGGGTCCGCAGTAGGATTGGACTTATAATGTGAAATGGGCCTAATGAGCAACTGGGCTCCTTCACCTCGCGCTGGGCTGGGCCTATTGCCATCCCCTATCAAATATTTTATAAATTAAATTATTTTTAATATTCGATATAAATTCAATAAGTAAAATTTATTTATTTTATCTATAGAGTTATGTTATTATGCTTAAAAGATTATCAAATATTATGTACATAGTTATAAAAGAATAAGTAAATTTCAATATACCTTCAAAATATAAATATCAATATTTTATGAAGTTCTTTTATAAGCATAAATTGTATAAGTAATTTAATACAGTACTTAATTTCAAACAACCTCTTTTGATTGCTACCATTAAATCCAAATATTAGTATTTACATATACAAAAATATTATTTATAAATTATTAGTAGGCAAAGATATAAAAGAATATACATGATATAAATATAAAACTTTGTAAATAAATACACTAAAAATATAAAAATTAATTTTAAACGATCATTTATCAAGCTTATGAAAATTCTTAACTATGTCAAATATAAAAATAAAATTGAGTGTTTATAGATGTTATGGAAGTAGCTTTTTTATATTTAAAATAAATTATAAATTCAAATTACTCATTTGATATATATATATATATATATATATTCTATAAATGATTTTAGTTAAAAATATTTCACATACCTAAGAGAAGATCATCATAAAATAGGTAGTTTTTAAAAAAATTATGAATTGAGGAATTACATATCAACTAATTTATAATTA
This sequence comes from Jacaranda copaia, assembly GCA_014898725.1. Lineage (NCBI taxonomy): Eukaryota > Viridiplantae > Streptophyta > Magnoliopsida > Lamiales > Bignoniaceae > Jacaranda > Jacaranda copaia. The sequence goes on along the minus strand of JACGDI010005219.1, from coordinate 931,180 downwards.
TTTCTCAAATTTCAAACTTTTACTAAGAAATTAAGTAATGATTTGATATTTCACATAAATAAGTATCTATCTTTTTTATAAGAAACAGACAAATTGTAAAGTTTTTTTAGCAAGTCACAATATTAAGAGGTAATCATGGTTGTTGTATCTTTTTTTATTTTCAAAATATACTTACTATATATTATTTAAAATCCATATATTTTAAATTTCTAAGTTGATTAGAAAATACTTATTTAATTAATTGTATATTTATTTGATCAAATATTTGATTAATTTTTATCTATTGTTTTTAATTTGATTAAAAATAATTCAATTATGTTTTACTTCAATTGAAGATACAGATATTATACATCAAAAGTTAGTTGTTGTTTTGTAATAACTTAGCTTTTAACTATTTTATTTGTGAAAATGTTTGGGTAAAAATGAATAATTAAATTAAAAATTACAATATTAAGTTATTTAGATGAAAAGAAATTAAGTTTAGCATTTTTATAGATCACATTTATTAGATAGTCTCAACATGTTTACTTCGTATATTCATTCTTTTATCATATCAAAAAGCATGAAAATTATTTTTAATAGTTAGGATTATCAAACTAAGTATAAATTTTTAATATATGGAATATATCAATTATGTAAAAGAGTATTTATTTAGTAATAAAATTTGAGCTTTTGATTGTAGATACATAATTTTCTATAAATAAGTTACATGTTCTATTGTTCTGTTGGAAGAGAAATACAGTTGTTATTAGAAAAATATAAATGAATAAAAATCCAACCAATCAAAGTAAACTTACCAAAAGCACACAATATGATATAAGTATAAATTATTTCTTTTTTTGTGTGCACATAATTAGAAATGGAAAAATCACACAGTACTAATAAATTTAATGATTTTATTATATCAAAATATATAATAGTTTTTCATTAATTTGATAAATAATAATAATAAATTCAACCACTTAATAAAGTATTTCAATATTTCCAAAAGAAAGTATATTATTTAAATATGAAATATATATAAATTTATTTTTTTTATCTGGATAAATTGAAAAAATTATAATTAAAATAATATGAAAATTAAAATTTAATACAAAAGAAAATTTTTAGAACATACAAAATATTTGAAATTAGTATTAAAAATGAATTAATATTGATATGGGATAACCCAGTAGGTCCAACAGACCCAACATCAAATGAGACTGCCCATGAGGCCCAATAGTAAATTTGTTTGGTCGACTGGTATCGACCTCACTTGGTAGGGTCTGTGGTCGACCCGTATCGACCTTAGAACCACTCCAAAAGTTCGAACATTCGAGTCTGGTCGACATAAATTGACCTCAAGACCACTCCAATGTTCACTCGGATCCTCGCCGTGTTTATCAGTCTGACAGGTTGAGTTCCCTTACACTAATGACACGTGGTAACCTGTGCAATCGCTGCCAACAACTTCAACAACTCTAACAACCCTGCCAACAACTTTGGCAGAGATGTGCCCCTGCTGGCACGATTTATCCGGAAAAATAGGAGATTTAGCCACCTGGCACAGTATCGTGATCTGGACATGGAATGACTCCCAACCCCCTGGCATGGAAAAAAGTTAGTACACCTAATAGGGGTACTTGCGTAAATCACGGCCACAGAAAGCTATAAATACTTCAAACCCAACCACGCTCAAAGTAATGTTCCATACACTACAAACTCTACATTCTCTATATTTTGTTCGATCTCTCTACCTCGATCAGAACTAACTTGAGCGTCGGAGTGCTTTCGTCAGGGGCACCTCGGCTAGCTTAACGTGTGTTGTGATTGCAGATCTCAAGCACTAAAGTTATACACCATCTTGAGTACCCGACCTCCCTGATCGACTCAGTAGTAACACAACTCTCATTTCCTCTATAAGCAGCTTCAAGCAGCATTAAATATAAATAATCAAACTAATAAAAAGAATTGCGTGCCAATATTTTTAAATAATATAAAAATTAAAATCCTTAATTGACCATAAAATTTTTAATTTTAAATAAATATTGAGAAAATAATAAAGTAATAATATTAATAAAATATTTTTAAATAGATTAAAAGAATATCTAATTAAGTTACAATGAAAAATAAAATAAAAATAATATAAAGATGTGTTATGAAAAATATTAAAATTCTATATACAAAAAAAACTTATCATTAATAATAATAAAAAAAAATAGAAGACACCATCATATATTGTTAAGCAAATGCACGCAGCTCATAATAGAAGTTTTACCCAGAATCAAATTACAAAATAGAATAAAAATGTAGAATGATAGCACAAATAGTGTTGAAATAAATATAAAAAATAATTATTAAGTAATAAAATTTGTGTATAATGAAAGATTGACATGTTAATCTTGCAATAAATTAATATTATAAGATAGAATTTTACCATTAAAGTATTTAATATGGTGCTTATAGAGTATTATTAAATTCTAAATTAATCGGATAAGATAATAATATGATATGAATATTTTGAGATTATTTGATGGGATAAAAATTTATATTTCAATTTTAGATAAATATAACATGAGTTTTAATTATAATAGAGAAACTAATTGTATTTAAAATAAAATTGAAAAAGAATAAACAATCAATGATAATTTTTTAATTTAATTAAAATACTCAAAGTTCTAGAAATTTAACATTTAATTAAAATTATCTAATTAAGGCTATACAAAACTTTACTATATACACAACTGTATACATAGGACGGATTTTTTCCAGCAACTCATTTTGGACGCAAGCAATAGGTCCATTTACTTACGCCACGTCATTTTTCGTTTTTCTTTCCTTTTAAAAATTTTGGCACAGAAAATCAGAATAACAAAAGTTGAGTCACAGTGGTTAAAAATCAAGAGGCCAAGTTGACGTGTCAAAATCAACTCATAGAAAAGGCTACAAGCAAGGGTGTCAGGCTCAAACCCACTTCAATGATCCAACCACTATTTACCTAAAAAAATATCATATTTGGATTTATCATTTTGAGTTTGGGTCAAATTAAGTTGGACCCAAAACTAACTCAAAAAAAAAAAAAAAAAGTTGGATTGATTTCAGGTAAACCTTTTAAACCTAAAAATAATAAGAGAGTGACCCAATAACCTAATAAATCCAACCCGACCTGATCCAGCCTAACCTAACTCAACACAAAAATAATAGGCTAATTAAAAAATTTATATCCAATAATCTAAATCAAGAAAAATTTTATATCCAAAATTTTAAAAATTTTAAAATCTCCAACACACATCAAAAGATGATTTCTTTGTAGAGTTTTGGGCTAAGGAAACTAGCTATTAGTGCAAAGAAGATTTCGAATTTGATTATTATCATCAAAATTGTCTTTGGACTTTAATTTGATGTTTTTATTTTTGGACTTTAATTTTTACTATTTAATAGTTAATTCTGCATTAATGATTATCATCAAAATTATTTATTGAACAATGATTCGTTACTTTTTTGTATTTATAGTAATTATGGACATGACAAATATTGAAGTCATTATGTTTTTTACTTTTTTAAATCTTAATGATTATGTAGAATTATAGATTTTTTTGGTAGATCAAACTTCTACTCAATTACAACATTGAAATTTATAAATATAAAAAATAAAATATATACATTAGGTTGGGTTGGATTAGGTTTATTAGATTGTTGGGTGATCTTATAGAAAATCAGGTTAGCCAAATTTGACGTGATTTTTGTAAGTTAAGTTAGGGTTGAGCTTGTTGGATTTAACATCGGATTAGGTTGGGTTTAGATTTGATATTTTTATATTATATTCCTATCTTAACCCAACCTGAACCCATCCAACCTATCCAAATTGACACCCTTAAGTCTACAAGTACACCTATGATGGGCCTTCAATTGTCGTAGATTAAATTGAATTGGGACAGGTGTGATTTGGATATAGTTGGAAAAATCATGTTAAATCGATTGAATCATATAAAAAATTTGATTCAATGTGATTAAGGGTATAAGATCAAACTGTAATTACTTAAAAGAAGAAAAAAATTGCACTATATGAAATTGATTATTATAATTTAATTAATTGATGAATTGTACTTAAATTAATTAAAATTTAATCAACAAAAATATTAATTTTGATTCAATTTTTATTGAATCAAATCATTTAACAAAGCTCAATTTCAGTAACGAATCCCTATTAATTTAATAATTTCTCATTACAAAATTTACAATACAACAAGCAATTATAATTCCAAAATTAACATTACAACATATAATATTCCCATCTCACATCAAAATTAATTTCAAAATTAAAAATACATCAAGCAAGCAACATTTCCATCTCATCATATTATATTTACTGAATCACTATGAACAATATACTTTCAAAATAGGTCAAGCAATCAAAATGAAGACACAAATTAAATTAACTCTGATATGGGAAGGCCCAATAGGCCCAATTGCTATTAACCCATGTATGACGGATGAAGCCCATATCATGATTAAGGCCTAAGCTTGGTGGCGACTTCATTTGACTTCCTAGACTTGGCCCATGCTTGTGCTCTCAGCAACATTGGTTCTACTCCACTAGGGCACAGGTCAAATGAATGAGGTCGACTAGCCCCACAGGGATGTAAACAATTCATCTTCTGATTTGGATGTCAACCTGGCAGGTCGACTTGCTATAGAATCCTTTCTCTGCCGTATTTAATACTTTAATAGGTAGCATGCTTCCGTATTAATGGCGCGTGCCGCCCTAGTATCACCGATCTTGCCATGCCAGGCAAAATAAGCGCCACCTTTGTGTACTATCCTGCCCTTGAAAGGTAGAGATGAAGCCATCTAGAATATTACTCAAATGCAAGAAAACCTAATGCTCCCCTCATAGGGACGCTATTTCTAAACATCAAGGGCATCTTAGACATATAAATCATTTGGGAAAGGCTATAAATATCTCATGGTCAACCACTCATAAGTATGCCATTCTTCACAAAAAGTCCTCACTTTATTGCTTAATTTTTCAATCGATCAGATACTGACTTGAGTGTCAGAGTGCTTTAGCCAAGGGCATCCTGGCTAGCCTGATATTCGCTTGTGATTGCAAATCTCAACTTAAGTATTTTTGGAGTTTGACCATCCGACCAAATAGGTCGACCTACCTCATATTCCAACCTAATATAGTAAAACATAACTTCTACTATTATCATTTGATGTCGCCTGTGGAAAACTTGAGACTGTGATCGAAAAATGATAAACACCATATGAACTATCTCAGAAAGGGAGGAGAATAGGAGAACTGCATTCCCTCATCCTTAACCTCAGCAAGAGTCAAACACCTCAAGGCTTAGTGCCCCACCCAAGCAGGTGGTCGCTTTGACCATGCCCTAATTTATGTAATTGATAAGTGAATAGATATCCGCTCAAATCTCTGCTTAGCTATCTGCTACCTGAACTGGTATGCGGCCTCTTCGGCCCTAGCTACTAGTGCTACTCCACAACCCCTTTCTCTCAAAGGGAGACTGCCTAGGGAGAGCCGCGGTTGACTATAATCCAGGCAACCACCAATGAGATGCGAGATCAGTGTTAGATGCCTCCCTAGAGAAGGGACTCCTCTGGATCCCCGAGAGAAAGTTGCAAATTCCATTGATCATGTCATTCAACCCAATTGAGCCTCACAATGTAATAGGGTCAAACATGTGAGACCCCAATTGAACAAAAACCTGACACAGAATGATTGAGAGAAATGGGAAAAAGCTTCTCTCTAGGTCCAGTAGCTAAATCGTAGACTTGAGGAGATCTTAAGGAAAAACACAGACAAAAACCTACATAGCGATGGCATCCCTCATTTTTGCCAGGGGAGGGAGTTTTATTCAGGAGATAATTGAGGAGTGCATCACTATCGATGCTAAAATCACCATCAGTTTACCCAGATATGACGACTCAACTAACCCCAATGAACATCTTCTCCAATTCAAGCACATGATGCAATTGCATAGGTATAACAAATATATCCATGCTAAGATGTTGGTGACCATATTTTAGGGAATTTTGCTCGATTGATCTGTAAAACTTGAGCTAATGTCGATTTACTCATATGATCAGCTGTGCAACAAATTCTTGCACCAATTTGCAAGTCAAAAAAAGGCAAAGCTCCCCTATACTCACCTACACATTGTCAAGTAGACTAAAGGGGAGTCCCTCCGTGATATCTTCATTAGGTTCAGTACAAAAGTATTGAAAATTGACAACTTGAGAATCAAGTTCTTGATTGATGTGCTTTTCTTGGGCCTCAGACATAAGGAATGTGCCTATGCCTTGCTACATGAATGACCCCGGTCGATGGAGAAACTATTCAACTTGACAAAAAGATACATGATCTAGAAGGATATGAATAAGCTTAAATTTGGCAACCTAAAAGTTGACAAAAAGAATAACAAAGAGATAGACGACTGATGGCGAAGAAGGGTTGTTGATCTCCTATTAAATGCTTCCACAATTATACCCCCGTCAATCTTCTAAGGAAGAAGGTATTGTTCACAATCCAGTATGATAACCTATTGAAAAAGCCAAGAAAGCTTATTGAAATGGAGGCCACAAGGAAGTTGAAAAAATATTGCCATTTCCACAAGCAAAGAGGCCATGATACTGAAGACTGATTCAATTTACATGATAAAATCGAGAGGTTGATTCAACAAAGCTATATCAAGAAGTATGTAGATGAAAGTGCCCAACTAGAAGTGGGAAAAATTGACTAGACTCCCCATAGAGAAAGGT
>JACGDI010005219.1:876546-924318 GCA_014898725.1 Jacaranda copaia | reverse complement strand
AGAGATCATCTCAGAGGGCTCCATCAACCTATTTACATCATTTAGGAAAGCCCCTCATAGAAAAAACTCTCATGATCAATTATCTTGTCGTCGATGCCCTATTTGTATATAATGTCATAATATGTTGACCATCTCTGAACCACTTTTGGGCCATCGTCTTGACCTACCACATGAAAATCAAATTTTCAACCTCAGCAAGCATAGATGAGCTCTTGTGCAATATTAAAGAGGTGTGGCGCAGTTGCACCATTTCAGTCAAGCCCCATTGAACAGAAGAGTCGACCACAACTGAAACCCTTGGGGAATACCCTTGTAGCAAAATCCAAAGAGAGACAAGTGAGCAAGAAAAAAAAACTAGAAGACACTAGGGTTGAGCCTATTGGAGAGTTCAAAACAATCGAACTGAAACCTTGGAACCCTAACAAGACTACCGGGATCAAAAGTGACATAGGCCACCACATAAAGTGTCTTATGGTCAATTTCTTGTGTAAAAACATTGACGTATTTGTATGAAAAGCATCCAACCTCTAGGGAATCGACCCTAGTATCTTCATCCACCACCTTAATGTGGACCCTTTGTACAAACCAGTAAAACAAAAGAAGAGGACCTTTAATGCTAAGAGATGCCAAATCATCGAAGAGGAGGTCGACAAACTCTTAGATGCAGAATATATTATAGAAATTCAATATCCCTCTTGGCTTTGTAATGTTGTACTCGTCTCCAAGAATGAGGAAAAATGGCGTATGTGCAATGACTTTATCAATTTGAATAACACTTGCCCTAAAGATTCTTACCCCTGCCTCGCATAGATTTGCTAGTTGATTCTACTGTTGGTTGTGAATTATTGAGTATGATAGATGCTTTCCAAGGCTATTGCCAGATATTCATGGCACTCAAGAATAGGGATAAGACCTCTTTCATCGTCCCTAATGGGGTTTACTATTTTTTGGGCATGCCTCTTGGACTTAAAAATATAGGTGCAACCCATTGAAGACTAGTAAACTTTATGTTCAAAAAATGAGGTTGAAAAGTCTATGGAAGTGTACATCGACGACATGATTGTCAAGACAGAGTAGGCCAAGAATCATCTACTTGACCTCAACTACACATTTTCCATACTGCAGGCATTCGACATGAAGTTAAACCCTAACAAATGTACCTTTGGGGTTAGAAGATGTAAGTTCCTAGGCTATATAGTTAGTCAAAGGGGCATTGAAGTAAATCCACAGAAACTTTAGACAGTTTAGGATATAGCCCTACCCCAAATAGCTAGGGATATATAGCGTCTGGTCGAGAGGATTATAGCTTTTGGCAGGTTCATTGCTCGATTGGCTGACAAGAGCCTACCTTTCTTCAAGATACTTAGGAACATGAAGAAATTAGGCTTCCAATAGACAGAATAGTGTGATCAGGCTCTAGTCAACTTAAGCAATATTTGTCTTTGCCGCCCATGCTCGCCAAACCAGAGCTAGGAGAAATTCTGCACATGTACTTGGCTGTATCTGCTACCTCAATCAGTTCAATCTTGGTCTCAACCAAGGATGGAAATCATCAACTTTTTTATTATTGTAGCAAGGTACTATGAGGCCTAGAGCACAACTATTTGGAGTTCAAGAAATTTGTTCTTGCCTTGGTTACTGCAACTCAAAAATTACAACCATACTTTCAGTCGCATGCGATTATAGTATTGATAAACTAGCCATTGAAATAGGTATTTTCAAAACTAGACACGTCAGGAAGCTTGACTAAGTGGGCCATTGAGTTATGGGAATTTGATTTCATATGTTAACCCCAAATGAACATAAAATCATAAGTTTTAGTTGATTTCATTGCCAAGTGACTTGACCTCCTAAATTAAGATGGTGACACCTTTCTTATGTGGACTTTGGATATTGATGGGTTAACGACCACTTTAGGAGGGGGGGATAGGTGTTTCACTTTGTTCTCCATTAGCGAAGGAGTATGACTTTGCAATTAAGCTCGATTACCTGAACAATAATAACAAGGCTGAATATGAGGCCTTTTTTACGGGAATGAGGATGGCAACAGATTGTGGGGTTGAGTAGCTAGCGGCAATCACAAATTTCTAATTAGTTGTAGAATAGGTTGAGGGAAACTTTGAGGCCAAGGACTCCATGATGAGCAAGTACTTGGTTGATGTGAAGAGTTTACAACAGTCATTAAAAAAAACTCACCTTCAGCCAGGTATCTCGAATGGAAAATGAGTGCACCAATGCCCTATCCAAATTTTCTAGCTTGGCATGAGGGACCAGAGATAGAACAATATCATTTGTGGTCGCAAGCTAACCAACCATAGGTGCTCTCGACTAGAATTTTGTGGAGAATGTCAAAGAAGCCGCTTCCTCTAAAGCTCTACTTGAGTCGAGGGACAATTCTTGAAGACAAAAATAAGGCATGTAGGCTCAGAGGTCAAGCAATAAAATTTGCTCTCAATGAGCACTATTAATTTTACAAGAGGTCGATCTGCAGACCACCTTTAAGGTGCTTGGATCCAGACCAAGCCCATGAGGTCTTACATGACATCCACGCCAGTATTTATGGGAACTATTTTAGAGGACGATCTCTGACACATAAGGTTATTAGATATGGGTAGTTTTGGCCAACACTGTTAAAGGACATCATTGACTTTGCTAGAAGATGCCCATCTTACCAAGTCTACTCGAGCATAGCACACCAAACTGCCTTATTGATGGTAAACATTCAAGTCGCATGGACATTCAATTAATGGGGGATCGACATAGTTGGGTCCTTGCCAAAGACATCAAGCCAAAGGAAATTTACTATTATTGCAGTCAAGTACTTCACCAGGCGGGTTGAGGCCGGAGCAATCCCAAAAATAACTGACACTGCCATCAAAAATGTTATTTGGAAGAGCATTATTTATCATTTTGATCTCCCTAAGGTCCTAATTTTAGACACCGAAACCTAATTTTAGAGTAAAAATACAAGAAATTGGTGCGAAGCTTTAGGGATCCATTAACACTTTACTTCGATCGGGAATCTATACGCTAATTGCCAAACTAAGGTGACAAATAGAACCATCCTTCCTTAAGCACTTTAAAGCATGACTAGAAGGGACAGGGTCAAGTTGGCTAGACGACCTCCCCAAAGTATTATGGGCATATCGAACCACCTCTCGAACAGCTACAGGTCATAGTCCTTATACTTTGGTCTTTGATTTTGAAGTAATTATCCCATTTAAATTGATACAACACACAGCTCGGGTGATCTATTTCAACCCAATCAAAAATACTTCCAAAAGAAAACTTAACTTGGAAACCATCGATGAGCTACGACAAGAAGCATATAACATAATGCAATGCAACAAATAAAAAATGACAGAGCATTACAACAAAAGAGTTTGATCCTGCAGCTTCAAGGTCGGGGATCTTGTTCTCAACAAAGTAGAAGTATTGAAAAATGTTGGCAAACTCGACCCAAAATGGGAAGGACCCTATTTCGTGGTCAAGGCGTTGAAACACAATGTATATCGACTTGTAGGCATAAATAGCAATGAGCTCCCACGACCTTGGAATGCTATAAATTTAAATAAGTTTTATGTCTAAAGAGACTTTGAGTCTCTCTTGTACCGCATCATGTAAATGAAGTTCTTAATTTTTCTATTGCTATTCACTCGCACTATTGGAACATATCCCCAACTAAGCAAAATTAGTCAAATACTTATAGTCGACCCCATAGTCGACCAAAATAATGGCTGCAAGCTGCCAAATTGAGGCCTCTCAGTCCCACACTTACAATCGACCCCATAGTTGACAAAAATAACAGCTTCAACCTGCCAAATCGAGGCCTCTCAACCTAACACTAACAGTCGACCCTATAGTTAACCAAAACAACAACTTCAAGCTGCCAAATTGAGGCTTCTCAGCCCAACACTTATAATTGACCCTGCAGTTGACACAAACAACAGCTTCAAGCCTCATAATCAAGGATTTTTCAACCCAACATTCATAGTTAACCCCATAGTTGACATAAACAATGGCCTTAAGCCGCCAAATCGAGGCTTTTCAACCTAAGTCAACTTGAAGTTCATAGTTGACACCGAAACTGACCAAAATAAGAAAACACTATTTGGCACTTTAAGCTAATAGGCTCAATTAAGGACTCAACCCCATAGTCAAGGAGAATCTTGTGAAAACATCATGGTAATATGATTATTCATTATGATCATGATCAGTTTAATCAATCACACACTCAATGAATTATGAAAGTTCTTGTTCGTTAGTAGCAAACTAAAAATTTAATCCCGTAGTCGGAGACAACTTTGTGATAAGCATTAAGTTAATATGATCATTTCGTCAAAAGCACTCATTTCTATGCAATAACAATAGCCTAAATCGACCTCAAAGTTGATCAATATCTTAGATCAATTTCATTATATTTGCATTCGTTGATTCAAATTAACCATGATTCTTATTTTTGAGTAATGTTATCTGTAATCAAATTATTGTTCATCAATGATCCACATTCGAAAAAAATAAAAATATTAAATGAAAAGCAAAACTTATTAGTACACATCGATGAGTGTAAAATGACGTTTCATTTAATTTGTAAGCTTTCGATTACAACTTTGCAAAAAAAAGAAAAGAAAAAGAAATTACAAAGCGGCGCTTTACAGGGTGAGCAGATATATGTAATAAAACTTTAGCGGTTGCTCGACCTTGTGCCTTCAGTCGGCACCTCTCGAGCACTTTTGTCTATGGCCTAATTGACCTTGTCGCTTGAGGGAATAGGAACCACCACTAGACTATCTACCATCTACTCGAGCCTAGCGACAGTGAGTGGGATAGCAGTTGGGATTGGTTAGGATGGTCTTACTTCATTGACCAAAAAATCACTATAGTGGGATGGTAGAAACTGAGTGGCGTCAACTATACCGTTGTGAATCTCAAAGGTAAAGTCATTTGAAAAATCAAACTCTATTATTATCGCGGCCTCCTTTCTTTATGCTTCTGTAAGGGCTCGACTGAGGCAATTCCTACAACTCCCTCTTTAGCAACTGCCTTATTGGCATGGGATACATCCACAGCTATTCGTCCAGAATGGGGTTGATGCAATCTTTATCCTCTACTCAAAAAGCATAGCTTAGATACTCTCACTGTTGCATTATTTTGTCAAATGCACTCTTAGCATCATCCAATGGGAAGGTAATGCTCATGTCCTAAAATGCACTTCTGCATGGCCTCCCATCGCATAAGCGGAAGCATTCTATAAAATTCTGCTTGAGCATCCTAAATAGCCAAATTGTACCCTGCTGTCTAACCAAAATTATAGCTGCATTGTGCGCCTATTCTGGCTTGATGCAGTAGCTCATCCATCTCACTCTTCTGGGTAATAGTGAGGACAAATTGGTTATCCTTCGTCACAAGCTGATTATTGAGGTTCTAACCTCCTTTGTTAACTACTCGACCCTAGGTTGAGAAGACTCAAGCAGCACCCTTAGCATCTCTAAATCCCTTATTTCTATAGCTACTTGCAGTTAGTTAGAGCTAGCTTTGACCTCTTATGAAAATGGTAGCCTAGTTGGCTCACCTGAAAGATAAAAATTTTACATGAGTAAACTATGCTCAACTAGCTAACAACATTCGATAAAATAAGCGAGTCAACCATACACTTACCATATTTATGTGGTAGGCTAAGCCTCTAAGCACAGTATCCTGGCTTAAATTCATGAACTTCCTCTGGTCGGATGCAAATAGTTTGGCTATCATCACCTTTAATAAGGCAGCATTAGTCGACCCCATTGACAACATTGAGAGTAAATTGTGCATAGCCATAGCAAACGCTGTCCCAAACCAAAGAGATAATAGCTTTAGCAGTTGGAACAACACATCGTCCCTATACCACTTGAACAGATCATAACCGGATGGTAGGTTGGCCAGACATTATGGTTTTTCCCTTACCTCTCTCGATTGCAGCTATTTTCTGAGCAAGATCTCCTTGATCGATCATTTGCCTCTTACCCCATCAGTGGGGTTGCTGCCCATTGTCGCCACAGGTTTAGAAGGCAATATAGATAGAGATAGTTGCATAGTTTAGGGCAATGGGGCCATCACTAGAGCGGCCTCTCGTCAAGCTACCATAGCCTAATGATGCTCTTTGTTTCTTTATGCTCGGGTTAAAGCTTCTTGCCTAGCATGATTCATTGTTTCCACATGATCTGTCAACACAGCAAGCAATAGAAAAAAAAATAATTAAAATTGAACACAAAGATGCGTGCAAATAAGCAAATTCATAAAATCAAGAGTGTTTTCTACCTAGTCGATCATCTATTTGTCAGTCCAGCTCGGCTAGCAACAAGTCAGCCAATACCAAACTCCTCTCTTTGATAAATACTAAGGCCTCTATTTGACCAAACTCGAATTAATCCCAAATGAAGGTATTTGGCCAAGTTAGGGTCAAATTACCCAGCATTTTGACATAACCTATCTACCACCCCTTCAAAATATTGAACCCCCCCAAGCCTTTGGACATATAAAAAGTATTTTTTCCACTCTTGGTCATAGGAGAAAGACAGTGTGACCAAAAACTTTTGATGAGATCGAGCAATAAGGTAATAAAAGCCCAAATCATTGGTGCTACCCGACTTCTAGAACATCAAAAAGTGAAAGAGATTGGAGAAGTTTGCAAAGGAGGCTAGTTGGTTAAATAAATGCATGAGAACTGTGAAATTATATATGGTTGAGAAATAATTTGGTAACAACTATGTTATATAGACATCTAGACCTATTAGTAGGTTGACTATTGCTAGAGCAAGAGGAAACCTAAGGCCACACCTAAAAGCTTCCTTACACACAGTAATACATTCTTTGGGAGGTTGATGCATCCTATCTGAAGGATTGGGGACTATTAACTCATACTCAGGAGGGACGTGATAAAGCTCCCTAATGTGTGCAAGGTCGATAGGAGTAATTTTTGGCACTATTTTACTATAATGGTCGAGGGTAAAAAGTTGACCATGGGACACTAGCACATGACTTAAGCTAGCATCTCTTCCAAACTTTTGGAGGTTGAGTTATCACTTAAAGAGCTACTCAACATGCTATCACTACCACCTTTTTCTTGGAGTGGAGATTGATCTGACCTAGTAGCCTCGATATCACTCCCATAGCTACCCATATCATCGTACACACACAATATATTTAAGGAAGTATTATGCATGAAATAAGCTGGGAGAAAAACTTACACAGTCTCGACGAAACTCTGAGGCATGAAACAATGGGTAGAAAGTGTAATGAATATAAAACTTGACTAAACACAAAGCAGTAAAATTGAAAATGAAGGTTTTAAATGCCCCTATTCATAGGTACCCAAGCACAAAAATCTAAACGGTTGTGATAATAGTGCAACCATCATTTGGCGCTTCATATGGCTCAATGTAATAGACACATTAAATACACTAAACCCTAGTCGATTATGCAAACTGTCATCAACTGAGCATCGTTACTTCTCAATGTTCTATTCCATAATCTTTTCATTGATCATCTCGATCAAAATTCATAAGTAGGGGGACTCAAAATGATAAGGGTAGAAATTATGTTTTATTATATTGTGCTGGAATTTGGGGTAGGTCAACCTGTCTGGCCGAATGGTCAAACTTCAAACATACTTAGGCTGAGATCTACAATTATGAGTAAATATTAAGTTAGCCGAGATGCCCTCAGCTAAGGTACTCTGGCGCTTAAATCAGTATCTGATTGATCAAAAAATTGAGCAATAGAGTGAGGGCTTTTTGTGAAGAATGGCATATCTATGAGAGACAGGTCATGGGGTATTTATAGTCTTTCCCAGATAGCTGTATGTCTAAGATGCCCTTGACGTTTAGAAAAGGCTCTTGTCCCTATGTAGGGGGCATTAGGTCTTCTCGCATTTGAGTACTATTTCAGATGGCTTTATCTCCAACTTTCATGGGCAGGATAATACCCACAGGTAGTACTTCTCTTACCTGGCATGGCCAGATAGGTTGTATTGGGGTTGTACGTACCATTAGTGTAGAGGTATGCCACTTGTTGGAGTATTAAATGCGGTAGAAAAGGGATTCTGCAAAATGTCCAAATTAGAACATAAACTGTTTACATCCCTATGGAGCTTATTGACCTTATCCATTTAACCTGTGCCCTGATCAAGTTGAACTAATGTTGTCAAGGGCACGAGCATAGCTCGAGTTTGGGGAGTTGAATGAGGTCGCCACCAAGCTTGGGCCTTAATCATGAGATAGGCTTTATCCATCATACATAGGTTAATAGTTGTTGGGTTGGGCCTATTAGGCCCTCCCATATCATGAGTCCCCTCCCATTTTCAAATTCTTATTGAGATGATCGATGAGAGGGATTAAGGAGTAGAACATTGAGAATCAATGATGCTCAATCGATGAGAGTTTATGTAATTGACCAGGGTTTAATACATTTAATGCATTTGTTACATTGAGCCATGTAAAGCACCAAACAACGGTTGTGCTATTATTACAACTATTTGGATTCTTACACCTGGGTGCCTATAAATAGGCGTGGTTAAAACCTTTATTTTCACTTTTACTACTTTGCATCTAGTCAAGTTCTGTATTCACTGCGATGCTTACCCACTGTTCCATGCTTTAGAGTTTCTTTGAGACCGTGTAAGTTTTTCTTCCAGCTTATTTCGAGCATAGTGCTTCTTTAAATATGTTGGGTGTGTACGATGATGTAGGTAGCCAAGGGAGTGATAATGTAACTACTAGGTCAGATCAAACTTTACTTTAAGGCAAGGGTAGCAGTGATAGCACATCAATTAGCTCTTCGAGTGTTAGCTTGACCTCCAGTAGTTTGAGCGATGAATGTACTATTGCTAGATGAGATGCTAGCCCAAGTCATGTGTTGGTGTCCTGTGGTCAACTTTTTACCCCCAATAATTATAGCGAAATAGCATAAAAAATTACTCCTATTGACCTTGTGCACATCAGAGAGCTCTATCATGTCCCTCTTGAGAATGAGTTAATAGTCCTTGGTCCTTAAGATAGGATGCATCGACCTCCCAAAGGGTGAATCACTATGTTCAAAGAAGCTTTTAAGTGTGGCCTTAGGTTTCCTCTTGCTCCAACAATAGTCAACCTGCTAAGAGGTCTAGAGGTCTATATAACACAGTTGTTACCAAACTATTTCTTGATCATATACAATTTTGTAGTTCTCAAGCATTTATTCAACCACCCAGCCTCTTTTGTAAACTTCTCCAATCTTCACCTTTTGATGTCCCAAAAGTCAAGTAGCACCAACAAGTTAAGCTTATATTACTTCACTATTCGACCTTGTTGAAAGTTTTTGGTCACACCATTTTCATTCTACCACCAAGAGTGGAAAAAATACTTTTTATATGTGCGAGGGCCTAAGGGGTTCAATATTCTAAGAGGCTGGTAGATAGGTCATCTCGAAATGTTAGGTAATTTGACTCCAGTTTGGCCCAACACCTTTATTCGAGATTTAGTTGAGTTTGGTCAAATAGTGGCCTTGGTGTTTATCGAGGAAAGAAGTTTGGTGTTGGCTAGCTTATTGCCAACCTAGCTGGACTTACCAGCAGATGATTGACTAGATAGAAAGCATCGTTAATCTTGTGAATTTGCTTATTTGCATGCATCTTTATGTTTGATTTTAATAATTTCTTTTTCTATTACCTATTATGTTGGTAGATCGCGAGAAGACAATAAACCATGCAAGGTAAAAATCTTTAGACCGAGCATAAAGAAATGAACAGTGCCATCAAGCTACGATAGCTTGACAAAAAGCTACTCTAGTCGTGGCCCCGTTACCCCAAACCATGCAATCATCTCCATCTATGTTGATCGCTCAACCTATGGCGACAACTAACATTAGCCCCACTGGTTGGGGTAAGAGGTAAATGGTCAAGTAGGGAGGTCTTGCTCAAAAGAGAGCTATAATTGAAAGGGGTAAGAAAAAAATCATAGCATCTAGCCAGCCCTCAAGTTGCAATATGTTCGAGCGGTGCAGGGACAATGTGTTATTCCAACTGTTGAAACTATTATCTCCTCGGTTTGGGATAGAGTTAACCATGGCTGTGCACAATTCACTTTTAATGCCATCGGTGGGGTCGATGGTACTGCTCTGCTAAAAGTGATAATAGCCGAACTGTTTGCGTCCTACCAGAGAAAATTCATGGATCTGAGCCAGGATACTACACTCAAAGCCTTGGCCTACCACACAAATATGGTAAGTGCATGGTCGATTTGCATGTTTCATCGAATGTTGTTTGCTAGTCAAGTACAGTTTGCTCAAGTAAAATTTTTATCTTTTAGGTAAGCTAGCTGGGCTATCATTTTTATTGAAGGTCAGAGCTGGCTCTAGCCTACCAAGAGCAACTGTAGAAAGGAGGATTTAGAGATGCTGAGGGCACAACTCGAGTCTTCTCTAGCTAGGGTCAAACAACTAACAAAGGAGGTTGAGGACCTCAATAATCAACTTGTGATGAAGGATAACTAGTTGGTCCTTGCTATTACTGAGAAGAGCAAGATGGATGAGCTGCTGCATCAAGTTAGAATAGATGTACAACACAACTATAATTCTAGTTGGACAGCGTGGTACAATTCAACCATTCAAGATGCTCGAGTAGAATTTTATAAGAAGTTTTTGCTTATGCGATGGGAACCCGTACAGTAGTTCATGCTGTGCTTGGCATTTCAAGAAGCGAGCATTGTTTTCACATTGGATGATGCTAAGAGCACGTTTGATAAAGTGGTGAAACAATTGAAGTATCTAGGCTATGCTTTTCTAGCAGAGGATAAAGATCGCGTCAGCCTTATTCTAGATGAACAACTCCCGATGAGGCGGTTGGTGTAAAAAGAGCTATAAGAACTACCCCGAACAAGCCCTCGACTGAGGTATAGAGAAAGATGGCCAAGGTGGCGAAGTAGTTAGCTATAGTGGCAAAGGAGTTTAATTTTTTGAATGACTTGCCTTAGAGATTCACGATGGCGTGGTCGACACCACTCAGTTTCTACCATCCTGCCATAATAAGTTTTTGGTCGATGAGGCAGGACCGTCTCGACCAGTCTCAATTGCTATCCTACTCGCTGCTATTATGTCTAAGCAGAAGACAGATAGCTTAGTGATGGTTTTTATCCCTTTAAGTGATGAGCTCAATCAAGCCATAGAAGAGGGTGCTTGAGGGCGCGGACTAAAGGCATGGGGTTGAGCAATCATTGAAGCTTTATTACATGTATCTATTTGCCCTGCAAAGCGTTGCTTTGTAATTTCCTTTTTCTTTTTTTTATTTTTCTTTTTTTTACAAGGTTGTAATCAAAAGCTTACAAATTGAATGAAACGTCATTTTAAGTTCATTGATGTCTTTTTTTTTAGCTTTTTATTTAATGCTTTCATTTTTGTCGAATGTGGATCGTTGATGAACAACAATTTGATCATAGATAACATAACTCCAAAAATAAGAATCATGGTCGATTTGTATCGACACATGCAAACATAATAAAATTGATCCGAGATACTAGCCAACTTTGGGGTTGATTTAGTCTATTGTCATTACATTGAACTTTTGTGAAAACGATCTATTAACTTAATGCTTCTCACAAAGTTATCTCTGACTACAGGGTTAAATTTGTAGTTTGCTGCTAATGAACAAAAACTTTCGCAATTCACCGAGTGTGTGATCGATTAAGACTGCACTAATTGTGAGTGTAATGATTAATCACATCGTCATGATATTTTCACAAGGTTTTCCTTAACTATGGAGTCGAGTCCTTAATTAAGCCTATTAGCTTAAAGTGCTAAATGGTTTTTACTCATTTTGGTTGGCTTTGGTGTCAATTGTGAACTTCAAGTTGACACAAGCTGAAAAGCTTTGATTCGGTAGCTTAAGGCCGTTGTTTATGTCGACTGTGAATGTTGGGCTGAAAAAACTTCGATTATGTGGCTTAAAGCTATTATTGTGTCAACTACAGGGTCAACTGTAAGTGTTGGATTGAAAGGCCTCAATTTGGCAGCTTGAAGCTATTATTTTGGTCAACTACGAGGTCAATTAAAAGTGTTTGACCCATTTTGCTTAGTTGGGGATATGTTCCAATGGTGCAAGTGAATAGTTGTAGAAAAATTAAGAACTTCATTTACATGATACAGTACAATAGAGACTCAAAGTCTCTTCATACATAAAACTTCTTTAAATTTATAGCATTCCAAGGTTGTGGGAGCTCGTTGTCGTTCATAGCTGCAAGTTGATATGCATTGTGTTTCAACGACTTGACCACGGAGTAGGGTCTTTCCCATTTTGGGTTGAGTTTGCCAACATACTTTTTTAGAACAATATCTCTGACCTTGAAGCTGTAGGGTTGAACTTCTTTGTTGTAATGCTTTATCATTTTTTATTTGTAGCATTGTATTGTGTTGTATGCTTTTTGTCGCAACTCATCGATCATTTTCAAGTCAAGTTTTCTTTCAAAAGTAATTCTAATTAGGTTGAAATGGATCACCTAAGCTGTATGTTGTAGCAATTGAGATAGGATAATTGCTTTAGAATCGTAGACCAAAGCATAGAAGCTGTGACCTGTAGGCGTTCGAGGGGTGGTTCTATATGCCCATAATACTTCGAGAAAGTTGTCTACCAAGTTTGAGCCAGTCCCTTCTAGTCATGCTTTAAGGTGGTTGAGGATGGTTTTATTTGACACCTCAGTCTGGCCATTAGCCTGTGAGTTCCTGACTGAAGTAAAGTGTTAGTAGATTCTTAAAGCTTCGCACCAATTTCTTATGCTTTTGCTCTGAAATTGGGTTATGTTGTCTAAGACCAATACTTTAGGAAGACCAAAATAGTAGATAATGTTCTTTTAAATAAAGCTTTTGATGGCCCCGTCAGTTATTTTTTAGACTACTTCAGCCTCAATCCACTTGGTGAAGCACTCGATTGCAATGATAATAAATTTTATTTGGCTTGTTGTCTTTGGCAAGGATCCAACTATGTCGATCTCCCATTGGTCGAATGGCCATGCGACCTAAATGTTTACCATCGATAAGGGTGGTTGGTATGGTATGTTCGAGTGGACTTGACAGGACAGACACTTTCTAGCAAAGTCAACGGTGTCCTTTAACAGCGTCGGCTAAAAATACCCATATCTGATAACCTTATGTGCTAGAGATCGTCTTCTAGAATGATTCTCACAAATTCTTGCATGGATGTCTTATAAGACCTCATGGGCTTGGTTTAGATCCCAATACCTTAAAGGTGGTTTTGAGATCGACCTCTTGTAAAGTTGACCGTGCTTTTTGAGAGAAAATTTTGCTGCTTGACCTCTGAGCCTGTGTGCCTCATTTTTATCTTCAGAAACTATTTATCGACTTAAGTAGAGCTTTATTACATCCTACCAAGAGGGAGCTACTTTTTCAACGTTCCCCATAAAATTTTAATCAAGAGCACCTATGGTTGGTTTGCTTGTGACTATAAATGTTATTGTTCTGTCTTTGCTGCCATCCTCATTCCCACGAGGAAGGCCTCATATTCAGCGTCATTGTTGGTGATCGGCTAGTCGATCTTGATTGCAAAGTCATACTTCTTTGCTAATGGAGAAAGGAGTGAAATACTTATCCTCCATCCTGAAGTGGTCATTGACCCCTTGACATGCAAAGTCCACACAAGAGGGGTATCACTATCCTGCACAGAGAGGTCGAGTCGCTTGGCGATGAAATCAGCTTAAACTTGTGCTTTTATGGCCATTCGAGGTTGATATGTGATATCAAATTCTCCTAACTCAATGGCCCACTTGGTTAATCTTCTTGATGTGTCTAGTTTTAAGAGTACCTATTTCAATAGCTGGTTTGTCAACACTATAATCTCATAGGACTGAAAGTATGGTCACAATTTTTGAACTGTGGTGACCAAAGCAAGAGCAAATTTCTAGAACTCTAAGTAATTATGTTTTGGGCCTTGTAGTGCCTTGCTGCAGCAGTAAAAAATAGGTTGATGATTTTATCCTTGGTCGAGACCAAGACTAAATTGATCAAGGCTATGGACACAGCCAAGTATATGCGCAAAATTTTTCCTACCTCTAGTTTAGTGAGCATAAGTAGCTAAGATAAATATTGCTTGAGTTCAACCAAAGCCTGGTTACACTATTCTATCCACTGAAAGACCAATTTCTTTGCATTCCTAAGTATTTTGAAAAAAGATAAGCTCTTGTTGACTAATCAAGCAATGAACCTGCCAAGAGCTATAATCCTCCCAATCAGACGTTGTACATCCCTAACTATTTGGGATGGGGCGATGTCCAAAATTGCCTGAATTTTTTGTGGATTTGCTTCAATGCCCCTTTGACTAATCATATAGCTCAAGAACTTACCTTCTCAAACCTTGAATGTATATTTGTTATGGTTTAACTTTATGCTGAATGCCCGCAATATAGAAAATGTGTGGTTGAGGTCAAGTAGATGATTCTTAGCCTGTTCTATCTTGACGATCATATCATCGACATACACTTTTATGGACCTTGTAATCTCATTTCTGAATATAAAGTTTATCAGTGTTTGGTAGGTTGCACCTATATGTTTGAGTCCAAAAAGGCATGCCCAAAAAATAGTAAACCCCATTGGGGATGATGAAAGAGGTCTTATCCTTATCCTCTAGTGCTATGAATATTTGATAATAGCCTTGAACAACATCTATCATACTTAATAATTTATAATCAACAGTAGAATCAACTAGTAAATCTATGTGAAGTAGGGAATAAGGATTTTTAGGGCTAGCTTTATTCAAATCAGTAAAGTCATTACACATATACCATTTTCTCTCATTCTTAGAGATGAGTACAACAATATAAAGCCAAGAGGGGTATTGAATTTCTATAATATATCTTATATTTAAGAGTTTGTTGACCTCCTCTTCGATGATCTAGTATCTCTCAGCATTGAAGGTCCTCATTTTTTACTTTACTGGCTTGTACAAGGGGTCCACATTGAGGTGGTGGACAATAATACTAGGATCAATTCCCTGGAGGTCAGATGCTTTTCGTGCTAATACGTTGATATTTCTGCATAGAAAATTGACCATAAGATAATCTGTGTAGTGGCCCCTGTCATTTTCGATCCTGGTAATCTTATCGGGGTTCCTAGGTTCTAATTTGATTATTTTGAACTCCCCAATGGGCTCAACCCTAGCATCTTCTAGTTTTCTTTTCTTGCTCGCTTGTCCCTCATTGGGTTTTGCTAAAGGGCATCCCTTGAGGTTTCAATTGTGGTCGACTTTTTTGTTTCGTGGGCTTGATCGAAATAGTGTAGTAATGCTACACCTCCTTGATGTTGCACAAGAGCTCACATATGCTCGCTGTTTAATTTTCATGTGGTAGGTCAAGATGATGGCCTGGAAGTTGTTCAGAGCTGGTCGCCCTATAATGACATTGTAGGCAAATGGGGCATTAACGACTAGATAATTGATCATGAGAGTTTTTCTATAGGGGGCTTCCCTAAATGATGTAGATAGGATGATGGAGCCCTCTTGGATGATCTTTGACCCTCTAAAGCTAACTAGTGGTGTGCGAATGGGCTCGAATTTTAGTTACCCTAGATTCATTCTTTTCAAAGTTGACAAAAATAAGATATTGGCAGAACTACCATTATTGACTAGGACCTTTCTTATTTCAAAATTGGCAATCTCAATAGATGGGCAATTCATTTTTTGATCGACCACCTTATTTTTGAGATGGACGTGGTCGGCATCAATGAAATAAATGGGCTTTATGCTGGTGGAGAGCTGGAAAATTATTTTGACAGGAGTGGACTTGGTTAATTCAAAGCTTCTCTGTGTCTATTTCTTGGTGAACTTAAAGTCCCCTCCAGTAGCACCCCCTGCAATCATGTTAATAACTCATCGAATGGGCAGGCAAAGGTCTTGGGTAGGCTTTTTCCCTTTGTCTTCTCTCATTGGGTTAACCAACCTTTCTCTATAGAGAGTCTAATCAATTTTGCCCACTTTTGGTCGAACACTTTCATTTATATACTTTTTGAGATGACTTTGTCAAATTGGCCTCTCAATTTCATCATGAAAATTGAATAATCTTTCGTATTATGGCCTTTTTGCTTGTAAAAATGGTAGTATTTCTTCGATGTCCTCATGGCCTCTGTTTTAATTAGCTTTTTGGGCTTTTTCAGAAAGTCATCATGCTAGATTGTGAACAGTACCTCTTTCCTCAAGAGCCTAAATAATAGAAGCATTTAAAGAAAGATCGATGACCCTCCTTCTACTGTCGGTCATCTCTTTCTTTGTTTTTCTTCTTATCAACTTCTGGGTTGCCAAATTTAAGCTTGTTCATCTTTTCCTAGGTCATGTATCTTTCTACTAAATTGAGTAGTTCCTCCACTAATTAGGGTCATTCACATACCAAGGCATTGGCACATTATTTATGTCTGAAGCCCAAGAAAAGTACATCAATCAAGAACTCAATTTTCAGGTTGTCAATTTTTTGCACTTTTGTATTGAACCTAGTGAAGAAATCATGCAGCCTTCAATCTGCTTGAGAGTGTGCAAGTGAGTATGGGGGAGCTTTGCCTTCCTTTGACTTACAAACTGGTGTAAGAATTTATCGCACAACTAGTCATATGAGTAAATCAACCCTAACTTAAGTTTCACAAACTAATCGAGTGTAATGTCCTGGAATGTGGTCACTAGCATCTTAGTATGGATATATTCGTTATGCGCATGTAATTATATTATGTGCTTGAATTGGAGGAGATGTTCATTAAGGTAGGTCGAGTCTTCATATCTAGGTAAATCGATAGGGATTTTGGCATCAACAACAATACATTCCTTGATTATCTCCTGAATGAAAGACGACTTTCTCTCTCAATGAAAATGAGGGGCGTCATCGCCATGTAGGTTTCTGTTGGTGTTTCTCCTTGAGATCTCCTCAAACCAGCAATTTAGCTACTGGACTTGGTGAGAAACTTTTTCCTATTTCTCTCGATCAACTTGTGTTAGGTTTTTATTTGATTGGGATCTCGCGCGTTTAATCCTATCACGCTGCGAGGCTTGAATGGGACGAACGCCATGATTAATGGAATCTGCGACTTTCTCTCAGGGATCCAGATGAGTCTTTTCTCTGGCGATGCATCTAAGGCTGATCTCACATCTCATTGGTTGACTATGGCTCTTCCTAAGCAATCTCTCTTTAGGAGACAAGGGTTGTGAAGTGGTGCTAGTAGCTGGGGCGAGAGGGGCCGTGTGCCGTTTCAGTGTAGCGGATAGCTAAGTAGAGATTTGAGCGAATATCTGTTTACTTATCAGTTTCATTAATTGTGGCATGGTCAAAGTGACCACCTGCTCCGGCGGGGCATTAGGCCCTAGGGTGTTTGACTCTTGTTGAGGTCGAGAAGGAGGGGATGCAGTCCTTCTATTCTCCTCACTCTTTGAGGCAGCTCACCTAGTGTTTACCATTTTTCAATCACAGTCTCAAGTTTTCCATAAACGCGCTAAATAATAAAGGTGGAAGTTATATTTTACTGTATTGGGCTGGAATTTGGGATAGGTCAACCTCTCTAGTTAGATGGTCAAACTCCAAAAATACTTGAGTTGAGATCTGCAATCACGAGCAAATGTCAGACTAGCTGAGATACTCTCATTTAAGGTACTTCGACGCTCGAATTAATATCTGATCAATCAAAAAATTGAGTAATAGAGTGAAGGCTTTTTGTGAAAAATGGCATACCTATGAGAGGCTAGCCATAGGGTATTAATAGCCTACTTTGGACGATTGATATGTCTAAGATGCCCTTGACATTCAAAAATGGCTCTTGTCCCTATGTGGGTGCATGAGGTCTTCTCTCATTTGAGTACTATTTCAGGTGGCTTCATCTTCAGCTTTTATTGGTAGGATAGTACACAAAGGTGGTGCTCCTCCTACCTGGCATGGCAGGATAGACGGGGTGATATGCGTCAATAATGTGGAGGTATGTCACTTGTTAGAGCATTAAATACGGACGAGAAGGGATTCTGTAGCAAGTTGACTTGCTAGGTTGATGTCCAATCAGAACACGAGCTGTTTACATTCTTGTGGGGTTGGTCGACCTCGTTCGTTCGACATGTGCCTTGGTTGAGTGGATCCAATGCTGTTGAGGGCACGAGCACGGGCCAAGTCTAGGAGGTCAAATGAGGTCGCCACCAAGTTTGGGCCTTAATCATGAAATGGGCTTCATCTATCATATATGGATCAATAGTTGTTGGGTTATGCCTATTAGGCCCTCTTATATCATTTACATTATTAATTTTTATTTTTAAATTATACCAATTCAATTTGGTTGTCTAATTGCACGTAGTAAGTGACTAATTAAACCAATTTTCTCTAAAAGAATTGCATTATTAAGGAACCAATTTGAATGGTTTAATTTTTTTTAGTTCAATTGCATTCGATTTAATTTTTTTGATCATTTTGCCCACTCCTGAAACGAAGTTTTAAGTCAAGGTGTTGTACATTTCTCCGATATTTCCTTCCCTGCCCCAATCCCCTCTGTATTTTGGCTGATATTTGCCTGAATTTGAAAGGCGGTCCATTGGCCATGACCCCTTTGTCGCCTTTGTCTAGTGAACTGCCAAGGATTTTCTCATCACCTTCTCTCTTTCTCTCTCCCTTCACCTTTGATTCACATATATTCCAAGTATTTCTAGACACTCTGCTCTATAAGCATCTTTTCCTCTCATGTCCCCGAACTTTAATTACAATTTACAAGGCCTAATCAAGAAGTTATCAACTTATTTGAGATGATGAAGGTGGGAATTCTCCGCTTCTCTTCTCTTTGCTTTTGTTTTTTGTGTTTCGTCTTGTTGATCAGTACACTTATACAGTTGATCTGTTTCTGAAGAAACATTTTCTATTCTTGGAAGTTGGGAGTTAGCCTAAATACTCATATGATGAATTTTTTATTTGTATATTTGTGAACTGAGCGAGTACTGAATTTCGTGACTCTGCTAATCCTCTAGGCTCTAGGCATGTTGGGACCAACTCTAACATATTCTTTGATTCTTTTTTTGCCCTTTGAATTTCTCATATACTTCAAAATATCAAAAACATGTCTTGCTTTCATTGGGCATGATATTTCCAGTTTTCTCACTTTCTTGGCAATAATTGCAAACCGTGTGGGCCTTTTGGAAAGGGCGTAATTTTTTTTATTTTTAATGTCTTTCTGAATTGGTGGATCAGAATCTTGTCCTTTTGTTCAAGCTCGAAGACCTAGAACTCTTCCAGGAACATGTTGCCGATCGCTTCTCCGAACTTCTTTCCTCCCCCTCCAGCACCAACGCCCCGATAGCAAAAGCCAACAACAGCTCCAATGATCCTTCATCAGCCGCCGCCGCCGAATTCCCCTGTGCAACACAGGATACATACATCCCTCCACCACCGCCGCCGCTGCTCTCTATTTCCTGGTTCCACAACCTCCTCGACACCTTTCTCTTCTGCGAGGCAAAATTCAAGGCTGTTCTTGTTTCGGGCTTAGGCCCGTCTCAGTTTTCCAGGCCACCGCTCGATCGCCTGATTTCTGACCTCCTCGAACGATCTGTAAGGGCGCTTGACGTCTGTAACGCCGTCACTCACGGCGTTGATCTCGTTCAACACTCGCAGAAACTTGCGCAGATTGCTGTAACAGCATTGCAACAGAATCCTATTGGGGAAGGCCAGGTCAGGCGTGCGAGGAAGGCGCTCACCACCCTGCTAACGTCGATGGTTTTCGATGACAAGGAGAATGCCAATAACAATTTTCATGGAAAGTGGACTGAGAGAACACGGTCTTTGGGGCGCCTTGTGGGAGGAGGCAACGCCAGTGCGAACAGTGAGGATCGCCCCGTCGGGAATTTCCGGTCTTTGTCGTGGTCCGTGGCGAAGTCTTGGTCGGCGGCGGAACAGATTCAGGCCATGTCAGCCAACCTTGTGGCGCCGCGGGGTGCGGGGTCAACTGGGCTGGCGTTGCTGGTTTATATCATGAATACGATTCTTGTGTTTGTGATGTGGGCTCTGGTGGCCGCCATTCCCTGTCAAGAGAGGACTGGGCTGGCGACCCAATTTCAGGTCCCGACGAATTTCGCGTGGGCCCAACCCATAATCGGGCTGCAGGAGAAGATTGGAGAGGAATGGAAGAAGAAGGAGACGAAAGGGACTGCTGGATTGTTGGAGGAGATGCAGAGGATGGAGAAGGTGTCACATTCCCTAGTTGAATTCGTAGACTCTTTGGTGTTTCCGTTGGAGGAAGAAAAGGCGGCAAAGCTGGCGTCGCAGGTGGCCGAGCTGGCAGAGATCTGCCGGAAGATGGAGAAGGGGCTGGGACCCCTCCAGCAACAGGTCAGAGAGGTTTTTCATAGTACAGCGGCCATAGTCAAGGGATCAGAAAGGAGGCCCTCGCTCTAGCGGAATACCGCATTATTTTTTAAAAATGAGTGAACAATCTAACTGAAATCATAAGTGTAGTGCAAATGTCAAAAAAATGAGTGATTTGTAATTTTTTATATATAAAATAATTATTATATTCTTAATATATCAATAGTTGAATTTTTTTTATTCAGATAAATGGTTCAAATTAAATAATATTTAATATTTATAAAAATATATATAAAAAATTATTTATAAATTTATATACACATATATACAACATATTATATATATATTATAATATGTTTATCAATATTATATAATATATATTATAAATATAATTAGTATTGATATGGAATATCTCAAGAGACCTATTTAGCCCAATACGCCAAGCATCAGTTCTGAACTGCCCAACAGGTCTAACACATTTAGCAACAACTATCTAGTCGAGTGTGTTATAACTAACTGCATTTGACAGGAAGTTTCATTCGTTCCAGCATATTCTGCTTTTAATCAATCAGCCAGATCTATTCGATTTATATATCGACCTGATAACTCACTCGGCATTGACTCAGATCTACGCCGCATTTATTACTCTAACAGGCAGAATGCCTCCTCATTAATGGTGCGTGACAGCCGATATAGTTGCTGCCACCAACTTTGCCACCACCTTTGGTAGGGAGGCGCCTACCAGAGGTACTGTTCATTCTGAAAAATAGGAGATGAAGCCACCTAAAATAGTACCGAAATCTGAAATGACCATCAACCCCCTGGCAAGGGCTAGAGCCCAATACATTTGGTAAGAGCATCTTCGACAAATCACACATTGGGAAAAGGCTATAAATACTTCATAGCCAACCACGCTCCAGGTAATATCAAATACGCTATAAGCTCTTTATATTCTGTTCGATTACTTCATTTCGACAAGAACTGACTTGAGCGTTGGTGTGCTGTAGCAGGGGGCACCTCGGCTAGTTTAACGTGTGTTGCTGTTGTAGATCTTATACCTCAAGAAGAACATTAGTTGAATTATTCGACCTCTCTAGTTAAATCTACCCAAACAGTACATTTTCACTATAAACAACTTTAAACCCTATAAAGTATTATAATGTATATATATATATATATGTATAGACTGTCATGGTAGCTATGTCAACTAGATCATCCAGTCAGTAGCCACCGACGGCCATCATGTATTAAAAAAAAAAAGAAAAAAAGAAAAGCTTCGCTTAAGGCTGCCATGGCAGTCAATTGCAATGGGAGGAAGGAAAGGTGGGATGATTGCCATGGTAGCCATGACCTGGCCGCTAACCACAGTCCCTTGTGACCGTCATGTACAAAAAAAATAAAAAAGAAAAAACTTGGCTTTATGCAATTAGTTTCAGTGGCCGGGGGCGGGGGAGAGTGGAAGTTATATATATCATATATGAATGAATATAAATATGTTATAAATATAAATAATTATATATATAATTTTATATATGCATATATAATCATATATATATGTGATTTTATATCTATGCATGCATATAATTTTTGATAAATATTATATAGTATTTGATTTATATAAATATGTTATATATTTTATAAATATTAAATTATTTAGTTTTGATAATTATATATATGTATATATAATTTTTTAAATATTAAATAGTATTTAATTTATATAAGTATGTTATATATTTGATAAATATAAAATTATTTAATTTTAGATTAAACAAAAGAAAAAAATATATTATATACTTATATGTATTTGTATAATTTTATATATCTATGTATATATAATTTTGTAAATAATAAATAGAATTTAATATATATATGATATAGGATAGTCCAACAAGCTCAGGCCAATTTAACATGCACAGTCTAATATTACTTTTGGACCCAGTTAAGCTAGACCACTCAACCACAACCGTTTGACCGAGTGGACTGTTTTTGATCTCATTTAACTGGAAGCTTCAAGCCATTTGGCCTGTTCAACCATTTTTCTAATCAACCATCCCGTCTGTTCGACTATTATTGACCAAACGACTCATTTCGGCACTGGCTTATATCCTGACTACATTTAATATTATGACAAGCAGCATGTCTCCGCATTAATGACACGTGCCAGTCGGTACAATCTCTACCACCAACTCTACTACCAACTTTGGCAAGGAGGTGTCTACCTAGAGTATTATTCACTCTGGAAAGCAAGAGATGATGCCACTTGAAATAGTATCATGATCGAAAATGACCAATAACCCCCAAGCAAGGATAAGAGCCTTCTACACCTGATAAAGGTACCTTTAACATACTACTCACCATGAGAAGCCTATAAATACCTCATTACTAGCCATACTCCAGGTAATACCAAATACGTTATAAGCTCCTAAATTTTGTTCGATTACCCTTTTTCGACCAGAACTAACTTGAGCATCGGAGTGCCTTTGCTAGGGGCACCTCGGCTAGTTTAATGTTTATTGTTGCTGCAGATCTTAGATCTTGAGAAATATTGATGTTGGATCATTCGACCTTTTTGGTTGAATTAGCCTAAACATCACCCTTTTCACTATAAACGACATTCAACCTCATCATTTTGGTGCCGTTTGTGGGAAACCTTGAGATTGTAATGAAAAATGGTGAACATACGTAAAGTTGCATCTGAAAGGGAGGAAAATAGGAGGTCCACATCTCCACCTCCCCCTCCACTCTAGTAAGGTTCACACACTCCAAGCCCCAACGCCCCTTAGGAGCAAGTTGTGACACAGACTATGCCCTAGTTGATATAGTTAATAAATGAGCAAATCTTTGCTCAAATTTTTGCCTAGCTCTCCACCGTATTAAATAGGCACACCACTATGCTAGCCCAGCTGGCAGTGCCACCCCACACCCACCTCAACGGGAAGAGAGGTCCCCTAAGGACAGTCGTGGTTACCAAAAGTCCAAGCGGCCACCAATTAAATGTGAAGCCAGTCCCAGATGCCCCCAGAGAGAGAAGGGGCGACTGGAGCTAAGGGAGAAATGGAAGAATCTGTATACCTCGCAGCCCGGCCCATTTGAGCCTCACAGAGTGATAAAGTCAAGCACACGAGGTTGTGTTTTGATAAAAATGCCACCTAAGTCGATCGAGAGGAATAGGAAAAAGTTTCCCATTAAATTCAACAATTAAACAGACACCTCAATGAGATCTTGAGGAGAAACACTGAGAGAGCACCTAATCCAAAGGGCCCCCAGAGGTCTTATTGAGAGAGAGGCTCCCTGTTCATCCAGGAGATCGTTGATGAGTGCATTGTTGTCGACGCCAAAGTCCCGATTAGACTGCCCAGATATGATGGTTCAACAGGCCCTAATGAGCATTTAATGTAGTTCGAGTATATGATGCAGCTGCACAGTCACAATGACTACATCCATGCCAAGATTTTAGTAACAACATTTTAGGGCATTGCGCTCAATTAGTTTGTAAAGCTGGAGCCCTCATCGATATACTCCTATGATCAGCTTTATAACAAGTTTTTGCAGTAGTTTGCCAGCCAGAGAAAGAAAAAACTCTCCCATACCCAGCTCTATACTGTTAAGCAGAATGAGGGGGAGTCCCTCCATGACTTCTTCATGAGGTTCAACACGGAGGTCGACAAAATAAATAACCTTAGGATTGAGTTCCTGATCGACGTACTATTTTTGGGGCTCTGATATAAGGAGTGCGCCAATGCATTAGTGCGTGAACGCCCCAGGTTGATAGAGAAACTGCTCGACCTGGTGGAGAGATACATGACCCAGGAGGAGATTAACAAGCTTAAGTTTGGATCCTCCAAGGTCGATAAAAAGAAGAAGGAGAGAGATGACTAAAAATACAGAAAAAGAGGTCGATCCCCAATAAAACTTTTCCACGACTACACTCCACTGAATATTTCAAGAAGAGAGGTTCTATATGCTATCTAACATGATAATCTCCTCAAAAAACTGAGAAAGCTAATAGAGACGGAATCAATGAAAAAATTGAAGAAATACTGCCACTTCTATAAATAGAAGGGGCATGACTTTGGTAAATGCTTCAACCTCCAGGATGAGATTGAGAGGCTCATTAGATATGGCCATTTCAAGAAATATGTAGCCATGGATATGCAGGTCGAAGGGGGCAAAGCCGACTAGACTCCCCATAGAGAAAAGTTGGTTAGCCCTAGGAGAGAGGACAAGGGAAAGAAACCCGTCTATGAAGATCGCCCGCCTATTCAAGGAGTGATTAATATGATCGTGGGAGGTCCCACTGGGGGGACTCAAAGTTAGCTAAAAGGTAAACTTAGAGAAGGTTGGAGTCGACCAAAGCCTTACTTATCAAAACAACATTCCATTTATTGATGAGCACAAAGCTTATTTCATTCATTGATAGCGACTTTGCCCACCTCGAGGAAAAGAATATCGACCACAAAGCTGATTGTCTTATGGTAGTCTCTATTGAGATTGCTAACTTCAAAGTGCAGAAGGTACTGGTTGATAATGGCAGCTCGGCCAACATTATTTTTCTTTTCATCCTCAAAAGAATAAACATAGGCCAACTGAAGTTTGAACTTGTGCAAACCTCTCTAGTTAGATTTAGGGGGTCAGAAATCATTCCAGCAGGATCCATCAACCTATTAACATCATTTGGAGAGGTACATTGAAGAAGGACATTGATGGTTGACAATCTGGTGGTTGATGCCCAATTTGCTTATAATATTATCATTAGTCAAGTAGCCTCGAATGATTTCTGTGCCATTGTGTCGACCTACCATATGAAGATCAAATTTTTAACCCCAACGAGCACAGGGAAACTGTTGTGCAATCTCAAGGAGACTTGGAGGTGTTACAATATCTTGATTGAGTCAAGCAAGCAAAAGACTCGACTATAGTTGAAGACCTTAGGGGACATCTCTGTAGTAGAACCCAAGAAGACTCAAGCCAATAAGAAGAGAAAGTTGGAGGATGCCCAAGTGGAGCTCATCAAGGAATTTAAAACTATTGAGCTCGAGCAAGAAAACACTGACAAGATAACTTACATCGGGACAGACATAGGCTCCTACCTGGAATGCCTTATAGTTGATTTCATGAGAAAAAATATTAGGGTCTTTGCTTGAAAAACATCCGACCTCCAAGAAATCGACCTCAGTGTGATTTTGTACCACCTAAATATTGATCCCTCATTCAAGTTGATCATACAGAAGATGAGGACATTCAGCACCAAGAGGACTCAGATCATCGAAAAGGAGGTCAAGAAACTCCTAGATGTAGGTTATATTGTAAAAATTCAATATCCTTCTTGATTTTGTAATGTTGTACTCACCCCAAAAAATAAGGGACAATGGCAAATGTGTAACAATTTTATAGACTTAAATAAAGCATGCCTTAAAGATCTTTACCCCTTGCCTTGAATAGATTTATTAGTTGACTTAATTGCTGGTTGTGAATTGTTGAGTGGATGGATGCGTTTCAAGGTTACCATCAAATTTTATTGCTCCTGAGGATAGGGATAAAACTTCCTTTGTTGTTTCCAATGGGATCTATTATTTTTTGATCATGTCTTTTGGGTTGAAAAATATGAGAGCAACTTATTAAAGGCTAGTCAACGTTATGTTTAAAAATGAAATTGGCAAGTCGATGGAGGTGCACGTCGACGACATGATTGTAAAGGCAGTAAAGGCCCAAGATTATTTGCTCGACCTCAATCATACTTTTGCAATTTTGATAGCATTTGGTCTGAAGTTGAATCCGAACAAGTGTACTTTCAGAGTCTGCAGGGATAAATTTCTTGGTTACATAGTTAGTTAGCGAAGTATTGAGGCTAATCTATAGAAAATTCAGGTTGTCTTCGACATCGCTCCTTCACAAACAGTCAGAGAAGTCTAGAGGCTAGTTGAAAGGATTATTGCCTTAGGCAGATTCATTGTAAAATTGGTAGATAAAAGTTTGCCTTTCTTCAAAATTCTCAGAAATGCCAAGAAGTTAAGCTTTTAGTAGAGTGAACAATGTGATCAGGCACTGGTCGAGTTGAAGCAGTATTTGTCCTTGCCCCCTATGCTCGCCAAACCTGAATTAGGAGAGGTACTTCAAATATACTTAGTGGTCTCCAAAGCATTGATTAGCTCGGTCTTGGTCTTGACTAAAGATGGTAGCCATTAACCAGTCTATTATTGCAGTAAGTCACTCCAAGGACTGGAGCATAATTACTTGGAGATTAAGAAATTTGCTTTGGCACTAGTCACTGTAGCTTGGAAGTTGCATCCATACTTCTAGTCCCATGCCGTTATAGTGCTAACCAACCAGCCACTGAAATAAGTGTTGTTGAAGCCCAACACATCCGAAAGCAATGGGGGCTTCTTGTCGAGTAGCAACCACTTGACGGTGCTCTTCATTCCTCAGGGTGTTTGCTTGAGCTTTTGCTTGACTTTTAGCCATTATCGTTTCTTAGTCTGCCAACAAAGATAAAATACAAGACATCAAAATCAGGTAGAAAGAACAAAAATCACAAGTTAACACAGTCGACGAAGATCTCCACCTTGTCGATCGCCTGCCGAACACCTCTTTTCGATAAAAAATGAGGCCTCCATATGCCCAAATTTGACTAGATCCCTAATGAAGGTGTTCAGCCAATTAGGTGTTTAGTTCCCCAATATTTCCATAGGCCCTCTCCACCACCCTCTCAGAATGTTAAAACTCCCTAGCCCCCGAACATAAAAAAAGTATTTTTTCCATTCTTGGCCATACAAGGAAGAAGGGGCTACTAGAAACTTTCGATACGGGCATGCCGTTAGGTAATAAAAGTTGGACTCTTCTGTGCTACCCAACTTTTGGGACATTGGTAAATGAAACAGGTTGGAAAAGTTGGCGAAGGACGCTGGCTGGTCGAACAAATACATCAACACAGCAAAGCTATAAAGGATAGCGAAACAGTTGGGGAGCAGTTGGGTTATGCAGACCTCTAGGTCGACCAGGAGGTCAACTATTGCTTGGGTTAGAGGAAACCTAAGGCCACACCTTAACCTCTTCTTGAAAACTATTATACATCCCCTAGGAGGTTGATGCATCCTACCCCAAGCCCTAAATACTAAAAGTTCATATTCCTCAAGGATATGGTATATCTTCCTAATTTGCACTAAGTCTGCTATGGATATTTTGGAGACTATTTCAATATAGTGGTCTGGCGTGAATAACCAACCACGAGACACAATTATTTTACTGGGGCTAGCCTCACCCCCAATGGCAACCCTCTTAGTGCTCGAGCTACTCGAGCTATCGCTCGATGAACTATCAGGACTACTCTTATGCACACTCTCTGATGCACTCTCAACCTTAGTTTTTCCCTGGAATGCTACATCCTCGGACCTAGTATTTTTGCTATCTAAGGCACTAAACATCTTCGTAGAGGAAAAAATGAAAGAAAGATCAAACAGGTAGAAAAACCTATAGGAGATATCCTAACAACTCCAAGCGTATGAAGGATTTAGAGTGCTTGGAAGGTAAGAACTCAACCAGAGATGATTTTAGCAAAAGTGTAAGTGGATGTATCTATCCCCTATATTTATAGGCATATGGGTGCAGAAACCCAAGCGGCAGTAATAATTACATTGCTGCCCCTTGGAGCTTCGTATTTTGTGGTATAATCGATGCATTAAATGTACAAAAATCGTCAGAAACCTTGGTCAAGAATTCAAAAACCTCGATCGAGAGAACAGAACCCTGGTCGAATGCGCACAACTACCACAAAATCATCGTAACCACTGTAACTGTCATTCAGCTATCTATTCCTTACTCCTACTCATTGATGAGCTTGATCAGGACCGTGAGTAGGGAGGATTCATGATATGGGGTAGCCCAATAAGCCTAGGCCAATTTAACATGTACAACCTAACGTCACTTCTAGACCTAGCTAGGCTGGACCACTCGACCATAACCGTCTGGTCAAGCGGACTGTTCTTGATCGTATTCAATGGAGGCTTCAAGCCACTTGACCTGTTCGATCGTCCCATCTGTTTGATCGCCCAGTCTGTTCGACCATTATCGATCAAATGATTCACTTCGACGTTGGCTTATATCCTGACTGCATTTAATGTTCTGATAAATAACATGCCTCCACATTAATGGCGCATGCCAGCCGGTACACTCTCTACCACCAATTTTGCCACCAACCTTGACAGAGAGGTGCCTACCTAGAATATTGTTCACCTTGAAAAGCTGGAGATGATACCACCTGGAATTATACCGAGATCAAAATGACCAATGATCCCCAGGTAAGGCCGAGAGCTTTATACACCTGATAAGGGTATCTTTGACATATTACACATGAGGAGAAGACTATAAATACCTCATTGCCATCTACACTTCAGATAATGCCAAATATGCTATAAGCTCCTAAGCTTCTATTTGATCACCCTTTTTCGATCAGAATTAACTTGAGCGTCGGAGTGCTTTTGCCGTGGGCACCTCGACTAGTTTAACGTTTGCTGTTGTTGCAAATCTCAGACCTCGAAAAATATCACTGTTAGATCATTCGACCCCCTGATCGAATTAGCTTAAATACCACCCTTTTCACTATAAACGATTTTCAACCTCATCAATATATGTATAAATATGTTATGAATACTTTTATGCATATATGTATATATTTAATTATATATATGTGTGATTTTATATATATGCATGTGTATAATTTTTTATAAATATTATATAGTATTTTACTTATATAAATATGTTATATATTTTATAAATATTAAATGGTATTTAATTTATATATATGTTATATATTTCATAAATATAAAATTATTTAATTTTAGATTAAATAAAAGAAAAAAATATTTTATATATGTATATAGATATGTTATAAATAATTTTATATACATATATGTATTTATATAATTTCTTATATGTATATAATTATATATATGCATGTATATATAATTTTATAAATAATAAATATTATTTAGTTTATAGAAATATCTTATGCATTTTAAAAATATAAAATTATTTAAGTTAGATTAAATAAAAGAAAAAGAAAAACATAAGGATATAAAGTAATTATATATATGAGGGTATTTTTATCTTTTCAATGTAAAATTCCACTCAAATAGATGAAAGGAGGGTAGTGAGCCACAATATAAAAATATAAGGTGGCATTTCAACCTTTTTTTAACCATAGGAAGGTAAATCACCCATCTCACATTTTATAGGGTAAAAATATTTTAACCTTCAGCTTGAAGTATTAATTTTTTTAAAAAAAATTATAAGAGAAATTAAAATGTGTAGATTAAGTAATTAGCATTATTTTTTAGTACCATAAATTATTATAATAGATTATAAATAAGCTTTGCTACCACCAATGTATCATCATACATCTTCTCTTTAACTAATGAAATAAATATATATTAAAAATAGTTACAAACATAATAAAGGTTGAAATTAATATTATAACAACAACAACAATAATTGATCAAATATTTTAAAGATATACAAATAATTAGCATAAATTACTTGCACTAATTATCAATAAACAATTAAGTATAATAAAATAATAATTAATTAAAT
Source organism: Jacaranda copaia (assembly GCA_014898725.1). Lineage (NCBI taxonomy): Eukaryota > Viridiplantae > Streptophyta > Magnoliopsida > Lamiales > Bignoniaceae > Jacaranda > Jacaranda copaia. The sequence goes on along the minus strand of JACGDI010005219.1, from coordinate 894,418 downwards.
ATTTAACTAATTAATAATTAGTCCATTACTAATCAATTTACCAATGTATAATTTGAATATCAAGCCAGATTAAAAAATAAAATATATATATAAATTAAATATAAAAAATTCATTTCCTTTTCTTTATCTTCCCTCGCATTTTTGGGTCTCTTCGTTTTGCATCTTTTTATTTTATTCATTTTTCTTTTTTTGGGTCTTTTCCTTTGGTACCTTTATCTTTGTCTCAATTTATTTGGTTTTTGCCCTTCTAGCTCTTTCCTTCTCATTTTTTAACATCATCCACGGAGGCACCATCTGCCATCTCCAACGAAGCAGTCCACGTTCATTGTCCCATTTTCCCTTTTCTTGGCGGATACGTCGTTCCATTGTTCCAAATTGCCGAGAAATTGTCGATACGGCCGCATCAAGCCGATTTCTCGGCCGTTCCGTCGATTCAACTCCAATTTGCTGCTGCTGTTTTTTATTGGTCTCCGCCATAGTCTGGAGCTTTGGAACGAAAGCCTCCATTCCCGTTTCGGTTCGACCGTTCTGGCCGCAATAATGGAGATTCGATGAACCATGATTTTGAGGAGTAGATGAAAGGTTCTTGATGTTGTTATCAAATTAGGAAACTGTCCGCCCCAGTTCTATATTGATGACTGATGAGCATTTCAATTTGGACATTGAATGTGCTTTACTGGTTTGTACATTTTTTCTTGTTACGGTGATCTATTACAATTAATTTGTTTTTTTATTTTTTTATTTTCATGTTTTGAGAAAAAAAAAAAAAGAAATCATCATTTTGAGCAAAATCTTGAGTTGCAACACAATGTAGAATGAATCTTGTTTGCACTTATGCAATCTAGGAATTATACCATGGATGCGTTGGATTGTACATTTTGCCTTTTTTTTTTTCCATATTACTGTTTACTATATAGTATAAATACCAATGTGTGTGAGATTCTTCTAACTGCGCGTGGGTGCTGCTTCTTCTTCTTCTTCTTCTTTTTTTCCTGATGCCTTATGTTATAAAATGACATCATTTCACTAAATTATGCTTCATTGAGTTGTGCATTTTTTTGTGATTGTTGTCCATTATTTTGTCTGTTTGCATTATGATCAAAAGAAATTATATATCTTATGAATTTTTTGTTATTTAAAGTGAAAAGAAACGTACCCTGATAGCTACTGAAAAGCCTATCGGCCGTCTGAAAAGCCTATCTTCCTAGATAGGATGGCTCTTTTACAAGGCAACAGCCCTTTTTTATTTGCTCTCTCTCTCTCTCTCTCTCTCTCTCTCACACGCACACACACACACACACACACACACTTATACGCAGTTAATCGGAGATGGCAACACCGATGGTTGGAGACATCTTCGAGAATGACCAACTTTCTTCAATGAGCACGGACGACATCCTTTGAGTCTCTCGCCTTCTCGATAACGAAATCCGAATCTTATGGGTTTGTCGAGTTTTAATTTTTTAATGCCTATGGAAATGATTTAGGAGGAAAGAATTATGCATTTCTATTTTTATTTTCCCAAGTTTAATAATCTCTTAGATAAATCATTGCAAAGAGAGAAAGCAGGAAATCACGATGGTTTCGAGCGTGGATTCAATGGTCGTGGCCGCGAAAGAGATAAGAAAGGTCGTGGACATGGCAGCGGCCGCCCCCGCCATGAAATCGAGGTGGATAAGTGGGCGCCAGTCAAGAAGCTCGGCCAATTGGTAAAAGCCGGTAAAATTAAACCGAGGAGGAGAAGTGGGTTCATTTCAAAAATCAAATGGATTTGAATTTGGTTTTTGGTTTAGTTGTTTGTATTTGTTTAAAATCAAATTAGAAATGAGAAGCAATTTAAGATTGGTGTGTGTATGTGTGAGTGTGTTGTGAAGGGCTTAAAACTCATGCAAGAAAATGGAAGAGTGGCAAGTAGTGGTTTAAGACACTTGTCGTTTAAGACACTTGTCATGCTCTGCAGTCCACCTAGCATTTCATACACTTTGGGAGCAATTTGCTTTATTATTTGTGTTCTCTTACTGGCATAGTGGCCTTCACATTATCAATAAGGAACAATAATTGTTTTATTTTATTGTTAATTAAGATGATGTCTTATTAACTCTATCTCTCTTCTCTCATAACTTCCTTTTGGATTGTCTTGTTTGTAATTTTTTAATTATTTCATTAGCTTAAATATTATTTGTTCTGGAGTATGGAGTTGTTAATTTGTGTTTCCATCTGTGACTAGGTTTATTTGGCACATGGAAGCTATGTCTAGAATTTTAAACTTCTGTTTAATTTTGTATTTAGCTATGTTTACTTCATCAAATGCATCTATTAGTTTAGTTTTTGAAACTTTTGATTGGTTATTTTCAGCAAAAAATGTAATTTTGTTCCTCTAATTATGATCTCCTGCAAGAAAAGAATTTTAATAATTTGTATTTTCTGATATATTCCACCTCATTAAAAAATTCAACACAGTCAGGACATTTGACCGGAAATTGGTCAATTTTTTGCCGGAACTTGCATGTGCAACAAACATATTATTGTAAATTGGTGATTTTATGACATGTGGCATTAATTGCCACATCATCACCATATCAACTGCCCACTTAGTGATGTCATTGCCAAATCACCATTCTACTGGGAAAAAAAAATCAACATGTTACTACCAAAAATCAAACTCAAAATTTTACAATTTTTTTAATTCATAAAAGTTAAATTAGCAAAAATAAAATTTTTAATTTTTAATAAAAAATTGTAATTATTTTATTGGTAATAAAAACCAAATATATGAAAATAATATTTGCATTGTTTTTATCAATTTGTCATTGTTCAATTGATTTTAGCTTTTCTTGAAATCAAATTAAAAAAATTATTGATTTTTTACCATAATTTTACTAAAATTATCATTTTTATGCAATAAATTTACAAAAATTATCATTTTACAAAAATTTAAAGTGATAATTTGTGTAAAATGATAATTTGCATTACAAAATAAATTGATATACGAAATAAAATAAATAAATTATCATTTTACAATAAAATAAAATAAATTATTTTGCATATAAATAAAATAAATTGATCTACGAAATAAAATAAATAAATTAATAAAATGATATGAAAATAAATTGATATTCAAAATAAACAGTAATTTAGTAAATTTTCTAATTTTTGTGAATTTATTTTATTTCATATATCAATTTATTTTTTTGATATACGAAATAATTTATTTATTTTATTTTGAAATAATTATCATTTTATTTCGTATATCAATTTATTTCGTAATTAATAAAATTATCATTTTATAATTTTAATAATTTTTATAAAATGATATTTTTTGTAAATTTATTTCGTAAAAATGTTAATTTTAGTAAAATTATGGTAAAAAATTTGACAATTTTTTTAATTTAATTCAAGAAAAGCTAAATTCAACAAAACAATGACAAATTGATTAAAACAATACAAATATTATTTTCATTTATTTGGTTTTTATTACCAATAAAATAGTTACAATTTTTATTAAAAATTACAAAATTTATTTTTGCTAATTTAATTTTTATGAATTAAAATATTTGTAAAATTTTATCTTTTACGAATTTAAAAAGTACAAGTTTAATATTTATTAATTTATTATCAATAAATTGCAAATTTTTGTTAATACTTAAAAAAAATTCATTTATTTAGTTCAGTGATTAAAGAAAGCTAAGGAAATTTTCATTAAGAAAAAAAAATTAAAGATAGAAAGAGACATATAAAGTTAAAAGGCTTATCGAAAGTTTGACATATAAAGCCATATTGTTGTTGTGGTGTAGCAGTTGCTATGTTGTTTGTCCACACTAGAGGTTTTGAGTTTGATTGTGGGAAGCAACATTTTAATGGCTTTTTTTCAATTAGGATGACGACTTGGCAATGACATCATCATTTGGGGCAATTGATGTGGCAGTGATGTGACAATTAATGCCACATGTCACAAAATCTCCAATTTACAATATTATATGAGTTGCACATGTAAATTCCCACAAAAAATTGGCCAATTTCCAACCAAATGTCCTCAATGTGCTGAATTTGTTAACTGGGTGGACTATATCAAAAACACAAATTATTAAAGTCCTTTCTTCACTTGAGGCCATAATTAGAGGATTAAAATTGCATTTTCCCCATATTTTCATATAATTTCTTGTGCTTGATAGTGTTATTTCTAGTGGTTGATATGATATGGTGTATGACTAAATTAACTTGTATGAAGGGAGGCATAGAGATCTTAAATTTTGATGACTTTCACGTAATAACCTATATTAAGCTCGTGCTATACTAGCTTTCTTTTTGTTGTCCAGCTCATGAATTAAGTGTATTCGGTCTAAAATGAAGTCTATGTTAAATCATTTGATATAGTATTTTCTTTTCTTTTATTTAAAGAAGGATTGTCCTAAACTACTTTGAGTATTACCCAGTGGCTTCAAATTCACCTTTGTCTAGGACTAGAGTTGGTGCAATCGAGGTTGTTTAGGCTGGAGTCATCCCTGCTAGGGTCATAGGCTGCACAATTGAACCTAGCGCAAATCATTAGATACAATAATTTGTATTACAATAATAAGAAGAAGAAAATCAGCTATTGTTTTGCAAATTGGTTGAAGCTCATTGTATCTTTTGGCCAAGTTGAATGGGTGTTTTTAGTTGCACTTGAGAATTCTCTGTCTCTCTATCTTCAAGCACTTGCGAAAGCTACATATGTTCTACTTTGAAGGTAAGAACCACAATATATGCATTGCAATAGGGGAGAAGGCAAATTTAGTCCATCAACTATTGCCTATTTTGATTTTAGTCCATTGTCATTTGAGGTTAGTACATTTAGTCCAGTGGCTTGTAAATTTTTGCACAGTTAGTCCAATTTTTTGTAATTTTGGTTCATTGGGCTGGAAAATTTTCAATTTGACCCAAACATTACCCAGTCAGCTTCAATTGGACGTAATTTTTGGGAATTTAATGATATGTGTCACCTAGTGTCACATCAGCACCCACCTCAAACGCCATGTCAACAAAATGGTTAAAATTAAAAAAGAAAAAAGAAAAATGTTGAGGGGGAAAAAAATAAAAATAATCAATAGAATTAAAAATTTGTATTATTATATATAATATATATACATAATATACACATGTATTAATAGATAATACATTATTATATATATATATATAATATAATCATATATATAATACATAATTTAAATATATATATTTTTATATTTATCCCTCCACCCCAACACCACGAGCTGCCATGGTAGCCTTGAGCCACTAGCAACCTTTTGGTTGCTAGCGGCTACAAAAGGGAAAAGAAAAAAAATTGCCGACAGTTGTTTGCCAATGAAGAAGTAAAAAAAAAAAAAATGTCATGGCCTGATTTGGCCAGATCCGACTAGTATGCACGTAGCCATGGCAGCCAGCTAAGGTGTGGGGGCGGGGGCGGGTGTGCTTGCAAGGGGTTTTTATTTATTTAAATATATATTATTTAATTTATATATGTATATATAGACTTGACAAATGGATATTTGCAGGTAACCTAAGAGTGAGTAAGAATGAATTGAGTAAATTTACTTGAGAGTAAAATTGTTTATTTATTTATTTATTTTGATATGAAATAATGAACCCATTACCTATGACTATAGATAATAAGTAACCCACAGGTACCCATAATAAATTTTTATTTTTTTATATTTAAAGAAAAATTATTTTTTTTCAATTTACATAATATTATTTAAATATTACCTAAAAACATTAATAAAAGAGGCCACAAATTCAAATATTATACTGAATAAATATTTTAAAGCATGTCAAATATTTTAGTTTGAAAATTACAACACAAATATTTAAACATATATTAAATGTAAGTTATATTACATTTCGAAGTTTAAATTTAAATTTCATTATATGTCAAAAATTTTTGGGTGCCTATGGGTTTGGGTAATTTTTTGCCGGGTCTAGCATATATATGTTTCAGATAAATTTGTATATGTATATAAGGATAAATAAAAAAAATTATTAATAATTGTTTTAAATAAATTATATAGAATATTATTAAATAAATTATATATTAAATAATTTATTTTAATAATATTAGTGATTTATTTTATTTTAATTAATAAGTAATTTAATTAAACTATTTTGAATATTTATTATTTTAAATTATTAAATATGTACTCAATTAATAAATAAATTTATTATTATTATAAATTAATTATTTAAATAAATTCTTTTAGATATGTAAATTATTAAATATATTATATTTTAGAGATATAATTATTTATTATTCATTAATTAATAAATAATTTATTAAGTTTGAATAAATTATTTTGCACTTATTTACTATTTTATATTTTTTCCCATTTTAGAATAACTTTTTAAATTTTTAATTCTATTGTTTTTTGTTTTTATTTTTTTTCCAGAATTTTTTGGCCCTTCATTTGAGGAGTTTCTTTTTTAGTCTTTATTTTTATCCTTTCAACATTTTTCTTTCCCTTTTTTTATTTTAGCTATTTTGACGACGTAGATGTTGATGTGGTGTGGCTTGCCAATGGCGCAAAACGCCCAAAAATTGAGTCGAATTAGTGCTTACTAGGACAATTTTGAGCCCAATTGAAAATTGTCCAGCCCAAAGGACAAAAATTGCGAAGAAATGGACCAATGTGCAAAAAATCAATATGAAATGGATCAAATGTACTAATCCCCAAAAAGGATGGACTAAAATCAAAATAGGCAATAATTGGTGGACTAAAATTGCATTTTTCCCATTGCAATCATATATATATATATATATATGTTGTAATAGCCTAGGTTTAGCTTGTATTTTGATATTCAATTCCAACTTAACTAAGGCAAGTTTGCATAATTACACTACATAAACATACCGATTAGTACATGTTCTGTTTATATGACAATTTAAGCCCAATGTAATGCTTATGATCAAGTGGAGTGTGTGTATATCCATACAGCAAATTTTGAGGGGAAGAAATAAGAAGATTAGACTCACCAATTTAATTTGCATATCTATATATGAGAGAGAAGCAGAAAGTGCATCTTTGCTTTCAAGGAGACTACTTGATTTCCCCTTCAATATTTCTCTTAAACATCACAAATTAAGTTCCTTTACTAGATTTTAGACCGTAGACAAGGCCTCCTATGCGTGTGTGTGTATATATATATTTGTTGTTGGTGTTAAATTCATTAATAAACATGGAAAAGATGGAAATAAGGCGTACGCTTAAGACCATGCGTTTAGCATTGATCAGTGTCATGATGCTTTTTCATCATTCAACATCTTTAGTTATTGATAGTATATATGATCAGAATTCTAAGTTGGAGGAAAGTGTAAGGAATTTTTTATCATCTTCTGGCATGGCCAATAGGTAGGTGTTCCTTCTTAACAATTTTTAATTCTTTTTCTCAGTTCTTTTTGAATTTCTTCAAACACTTTTACACAAGTCATTTTCATATATATACATATATATATATAGGTACGTAATGGATTCGTATGTTATGAGTTATACATGAATGATATATATACATTGTACTAATTGTGATCAGGATTATTTATGATCTGAACGAGATGGAAGAAGAAGATGCATGGACTATGGTGCAGAAAAACGTGAACCAATTCACAGTAAATGGCCAACCATTTTATGTAAATGGATTCAACATTTATTGGCTAATGGCTTTTGCGGTTTATGAGTCAACAAGAAGAAAGGTGAGTGAGGTATTTCAACAGGCATCAGCTGTGGGGTTATCAGGATACAGGACCTGGGCTTTCAACGATGGTCAGAGGCGAGCTCTTCAGAAGTCCTCATATGTTTATAATGAACACGTTTTCAAGGTACGTCCTAATGATCCATTTTCAACTAGATGTAGTTTCAGTTCTACGTTAGTCTGTGGAAATTAGTTGCTGGTTGGAAGTGGTAGAGATGCTGCTGGTTTGGAAGCTTCATTTGGATTTTTGTTTGATTAAATCGTTTGGAAATTTAGAGTGCATAAAGACATTTTAATATTGGTATAATTGATAGGACGAGGGTAGCTGGTCTATTAAATTTGTGATTGAGTGTAAATTGCCGTAAATAGTAAGATTTAATTTCAAACACTTGTGAACCAATACGCGTGGTTGTTCTGAGTATGAGTACAGTTAAATTTTTTGCTGAACTTTGGTCAACTTGAATTGAAACTGAAAATGATTTTTGCACGCGACACAAGGAAATTGTGAATAATTCCTTTTTTGGTGCATTGTTGATAATTTATTTGCAGTAGATATGGAGTTGCTAATTGGGAATTGGCCTTTTGATCTTTTGATGCAATGTTTGAGCATGGTTTGCTAAGCATGGAGGCAACCATAATTTTTTATTTTATACATTTGCAAGAAAGAGGATTTGATTCTTGCCATTTGAAAAATTCTAGTTGGATTTAGAAGATATTTGATTGTGTATTTTGTAAAAGATTCCATATAATTGCAAAAATAGTACCGCCTAATGTAATTCTTTTGGATGATTAAGCCCTGGATTGTTTATGTTCTGGAACACATTTTTTCATTTTACACTATTATGAAAATAAAAAACGAGATTGTTTGTGCAATTTTCAATAAAAATATCATTTTTTTTTATTTTCATACCTATAAAAAATTTATAATACCTACTGATTTAAAAATAATTAAAATTCACTAACTAATTAAATATTAATTTCTTTTTTCATCATTTCAAGACAATGAGATCCACATAAAATTTAACACTAATTTTCCATCATATCATTATTCACTAACTTATTAAATAATTATTTTTTTTCTATCTTCTCAAGATAATGGAGCTCAAAATTAATTAAACAATAATAATTAATATTACTATATTAAAATATTTAACACTATTAAATGAAATATTATTTTCAATTTTCCTCTTTCAAAATTTTCAAAATACTTATCCAATCACAATTTTATTTTCACACACAAAATAATGGTAAAATAAAATCACCTTCTAAAATGTTGAAAATAGAAAATGAGAATAAAAACACAACTTATCCGACTCTAATATATACAATTCTACCTCCAACTTAAAAAATATTAAAAATAGAGTTGGTTTTATTTGATTTGTGGTGTTTGATATCAATCTTATAATTTCATCTTTGATTCATTTATTATTATGTAATATTTTGTTTTATTTTATTTACTTATACTTCATTTCCAAATTGTTGTACATTGTCTAATTAAGTTTATTTTACAGTACATCTCTTTTGTTAGTAATTTTAAATTAATTACAGTTTTATTTAACTAAGCATGTATTAATACCCAAATGAGTGTGGGCCATATGTTTTTCAATAACAGCCAAATTCAATTCAAAAAGAAAGTTTTAAATTTAGATAATTGGGAACTCACAAGAATTATATCATTCGCAAGCATAGTTAATTTATTTATTTTATATTTTTATGACTATGGGTATGATTGAAATGTAGGGTAAGTATGCTATGTGTGCTTTAAACAAATTGCTATATGTATAATTTTGAGCTACAGTGCTATATTATTTACAAATATTTTATTTTCTTTTGATGATAATTTATGTATCTTGTCCTTAATTTTTTTTTATTTCATGAAAAGTTATTAAAATACATTTTATAATTTTCTTGTGAAATAATTTGATAGGATTGCATATTTAATAATAAACTCTACATAAAAAAAATATTATCATACTATATATATTTTTGCATATCTAAAATTTTAAAAATGCTGGTAATAAAAATAAGTTTTAGTCATTTAATAAAATGTGCAGGACACTGTGCATCGCACAATGTTCTTCTTTCTAGTACATATATATTTGTATATTTTTCTTCAGTTGATATATCTTCTCTAGATTTGGACCATTTTCATTTGGTTCTAAGGCTAATTTATATGGCGGATATGATAATTCGACATGAGTTTGACATGAAAAAAATGGATTTGGGTCAACCCATTTTAAGTTTGGGTCCAAAAAGATCAATACAAATAAGAATCCAAAGAAAATGGGTTGAATTGGACTAAATTTCAGGTTAGAATAATCTAAAATTTGATTTTGGGTCTGAACCCACGTGAATCAATTCGACCCAACATGAATTAAACAAATAAAATTCAAATTTTTTTAGAAGTAAAAATATATAATAACAAAATAAAGCTTGAAATTTTGAACTTTAACAATATTAAAATTACTACTTTGCTATTTTTGATCTTTTTTATTCCCACAAATGTATAGGATGGACAATTACAATTTTTTACTACTTCTAATGGTTATTGATGAGGTTGAAAGTCGTTTACAGTAAAAAGAATGGTGTTTGGGCTAATTCGACTAGGGAGGTCGAATGATCCAATACTAATATTTCTCAAGGTCTGAGATCAGCAACAACAGCAAATGTTAGACTAGCTGAGTTGCCCTCGACAACGACACTCTGACACTTAAGTTAGTTCCGATAAAAAAAGGGTAATCGAATAGAAGATTATGAGCTTATAGTGTATTTGGTATTACCTGGAGTTTGGTTGGCAATGAGGTATTTATAGCCTTCTCCTAGTGTGTAATATGTTAGAGGTGCCCCCATTAGGTGCAGAGGGCTCTTGTCCTTACTTGGGGGTTATTGGTCATTTTCAATCCTAATACTATTCTAGGGGGCATCATCTCTTACTTTTCAGGGTGAACAATATTTTGGGTAGGTGTCTCCCTAACAGAGTTGGTGGTAAAGGCTGTACCTGGTGGCACGCGTCATTAATGCAAAGACATTTTGTTTGTCAGAATATTAAATGCGGCCAGGATATGAGTTAGTGCTAGAGTGAGTTGTTTGGTCGATAATGGTCAAACATACAGGGCGGTCAACCAGAGAGATGGTCGAATAGGCCAAGTGGCTTGAAGCCTTCAGTTGAATGTGGCCGAGAGTAGTCTACTCAATTAAATAGTTATGGTCGAGGGGTTCGGCCCAACTAGGTCTATAAGTGATATTAGGCTGTGCATGTTAAGTAGGCTTGGGCCTGTTGGGTTACCTCATATCATGAGTTCCCCTCACTCGCAGTCCTGATCGAGCTTATCAATGAGTAGGAGTAGGGAGTAGATAACTGAATGACAATTTTGATGGTTACGACGGTTTCATGGCGGTTATGCACATTTGACTAGAATTATTTTCACTTGATCAGGGTTTTTGAATATTCGACTAGGATTTTTGAATTCTCAACCAGGGTTTCTGATATTTTCTCCTAGTTAATAAGTCGATTACATCATAGGATACGAAGCGCCAAGGGGCGATAGTGTAATTATTATTGCCACTTAGGTTCCCGTGTCCAAATGCCAATAAATATGGGGGGTAAAGATATCCATTCGAACTTTTTCTAAAATCATTTTGGTCGAGTTCTTGCCCTCCAAGCTCTTTAAATCCTTTGTGTGCTTAGAGTTTTCAGGATATCTGCTGTAAGTTTTTCTACCCATTTGATCTTTTCTCTCATTTTTTTCCTCTACAAAGATGTCTAATGCCTGAGATAGCAAAAATACTAGGTTCGACGGTGTAGCATTCTGGGGGAAAACTAAGGTTGAAAGTGCATCAAAGAGTATGCATGAGAGTGGTGTTGATAGTTCATCGAGTGATAGCTTAACCTCAAATAGCTCGAGCATTGAGAGGGCTGCCTCTAAGGGTGAGGCTGGCCCCAGTGAAGAACTTGCGTCGCGTGGTTGGTTATTCACACCAGACTGCTATAGTAAAATAGTCTCCAAAATATCCCCAGTAGACCTAGTGCGAATTAGGGAGATGTACTATATCCCTAAAGAATATGAGCTTTTGGTGCTTGGGGCTTGGGGTAAAATGCATTGACCTCTTAGGGGATGCATAACAGTGTTCGAGGAGGAGTTGAGGTGTGACCTTAGGTTTCCTTTAGCCTAAGCAATAGTTGACCTCCTAGTGGGTCTGAAGGTCTACATAATCCAACTCCTTCCCAATTATTTCACCACTGTATATAGTTTTACTGTGTTGATGCACTTGTTCGACTAGCTAGCATCCTTTGCCAATTTTTTCAACATTTCCATTTACCAATGTCTTAGAAGTCGAGCAGCACATAAGAGTTTGGCTTCTATTACCTAACGACATGCTCGCGTCGAAAGTTCCTAGTAGCCCATTCTTCCTTGTATGACCAAGAGTGAAAAAAATACTTTTTTTTTTATGTTTGGGGGCCATGGGGTTTTAACATTTTGAGGGGGTGGTGGAGGGGGCGTATGGAAATACTAGGGAACTAGACACCTAATTGACCAACACCTTCACCAGGAATTTGGTTGAATTTAGGCATATGGAGGCTTCAGTTTTGATCGAAGAGAGGTGTTTGGTATTGGCTAGCCTATCGCTGGTCGAGCTTAACCTACCTATGAGTGATCGACTAGGCAGAGATCTTCGTCGATTGTGTTAATTGTGATTTTTGTTCTTTTTGTCAGATTCTAATGTCTTTTATTTTGTCTTTATTGGCAATTGAGAAGAGATAATGGCCATAAGTCGAGCAAAAGCTCAAGCTATAGCCTTGAAGAATGAGGAGTGCCATCGAGCGGCTGTTGCTCAATGAGAGGCCCCCACTATAGAGCCAACTATTTTAACTCAATCGACCTCCACTTTTGTGGTGCCACAAATTGAATAGGTTCCCAAGCCCTAATCCACTCGATCGAAAGATCCTATGCGAAGCTACCCCGTTGGTCGGGGCATAAAGTAGATGATTGAGTTAGGAGGTTCGGAGCCTAAGAGGACAATGGGCGATAAGAGGAAACAAAAGGTGGTAACAGGCTACGATCCATTTGGAAAGCATGGGGATGGGGTACTATTCCAACTTATTTGGTTGCCATTACCTCGCTTTGGTGCTGATCCTAACATAGAGGTAACCGAGTCGACCTTTATCCTTTAAGAAGGAATAACGGGCAGTGACGCCTTTAAATAGATGGTAACTGGGCTATTCTCTTTGGATTAGCATAAATTGATGGGATTGAGTCAGGTCGGGGCTGTTAGGGCTTTGGCAAACTACTGTAATCTAGTAAATATGCGGTTGATGATTTCTTGTCGAATTACTTTTTAATAGTCGCATTGGACACTGACACTTTTATGCTACAGGTGGGCCAACTGAGATACAACCTCTTTCGGTGGTCAGAATTGGCCTTGGTGGATCGAGAGGAGCTACAAGGGAAAGGGGATATGGAAACCCTCAAGGTCCAGCTTGAGTCTTCCTATCTTCAGGTCGACTTGCTAACCAAATAGGTGGCTGAGCTCAATGAGCAACTGAACTCCAAAGATCAGCAACTCATTCAGGCAGTCGAGGAGAGGGGTTGAATGGACCCAATAATTAAAAAGTCTCACTTGGACTTGTAGGTGAGCTACTTCTTAGGACGAGCGATGGGTCGCATAGAGGCAACTAAGGAGGCATGGGAGGCCTTCACTCTATATCTTTCTACAATGCGATGGGAGGCAATGGAGCAGTTCATCTTGAGCTTGGCCTTTCAGGATGTGAGCGTAATTATGTTAATTGATGATGCTCGTGAGGCATTCCATAAGGTCGTGAAGCAGCTCGAGTGCTTGGGCTATGCTTTTTGGCCCGATGATAAGAGTAAAATAAGCAATGCACTCAATGATAATCTGCATCTTACCCCAAATTCGAGGAAGGCGGGGTTGATGGGGCTGGGGAGAAAGATATCATGACTAATGGACCAACTGAGCCCATAACTGAAGTTCAACAGAAAAAGGCTAAGGTTGATGCAAGGTTGGAGAAGTTGGTGAACAAATTTACTTTCATTGAGGACTTTGCTATCCAGCTCAGGGAAGAGCAGCTCGATGTGGTGCAGTATATGCTGCGGTTGACTAACTTTATAAGTGACATCGTGGGGCCTTCTTGACTATCCTAAGCTATTGTGCCACTCGTGTTTGCATTGCCAGAGCCCAACTCAAATTGGCCAGAAGGTGACCATGCCGGGTCTAGCCAAAGTTAATCTTGGAGCATGTTACTTTTGTCTTTTTTCTTTTTCTCAATTTTTTTAGTAGAATTATAATAAACTTTTCAATAAATGAAAGATCTTTTTCATATTTATTTTGTCGAATGAAATGAATTTTATGCCTCTTGTCGAATGCAACTTTATTGTCACGATAGTATGGGGAATAGTTGACAACCTAGTTAGTTATCAAGATTGTTATCAAGAAGATTTAACAACGTTGTCGTCAATTTTGCTTAATATTGATAGACATATAGGTTTGCTAAAGTATTTTTAGCAATTTTTTTTCATAATTGTGTAGTTAATTCTCATTGTTGTGTGGTCGACTTATTTATCGACTATGGGATCGATTATATAGGTTTGGCTAAAAGGCCAAGTTTGTAGCATGTAGTTATTTTGGGTCGACTGCGTGGTCAATTTAGAACTTCAGTTTGGCAGCGTGAGGGTACTTCTTTGTTAACTATAGGGTCAATGCGACAGTGGCAGCATGTAGTTGCTTATTTGTCGACTACGAGGTTGACTAGGATCTTGAGTGGCAGCATGGAGTTGCTTATTCATCGATTGTGGGGTCGATTAGGATGTTAAGTAGCAGTATGGGGCTGTTTATTCGTCGACTATGGGGTCGACTAAGAACTTGAGTGGTAGCATGGGGCTGCTTATTCATTGACCACGGGGTTGACTTAGGATGGTACATACTAAATACAGTTATGACAATGCTTGCAAATGGTAGCGGTATTACTGGAACTCTATTCATATTGGAGAATATGAGGACGATTACAATAAAATCTCAGATGTAGAATTTTCTCTAGTTGATGGCATTCCACAGGTGAGGGAGTTCATCCTCATCTATATTAGCAAGTCTGTAGGCATTATGCTTTAACACTTTTACAATGGTATAAGGTCCTTCTCATATCGGGTTGAGCTTGCCAATGTTCTTGGAGACTTCTATCTTTTTGAGAATGAGGCCTTCGACCTTAAAACAGTGTGGCTTGACCCTTTTGTTATAGTTCTCTGCCATCCTCGACCTGTAGCACTGCACAGTATTGTACATTTCCTATCTGTGCTCATCGATAGTCTCTAGGTCGAGCTTTCTTTCTAATGTATTTTTGAGTGGGTGAAAGTGAAGGACTCGAGCCGTATGTTGAATGAGCTTAGAGGGAATGACTGCCTCAGACCCATAGACTAGACTATAAGAGCTATAACCTGTGGCCGTTTGGGGAGTTATTCTGTATGCCCATAGCACTCCTGGAAGGTCGTCTATCCAGCTCAAGCTAGTAGCTTGAATTCTGGCCTTCAAATGGTTGAGAATCATTTTATTTGTTACCTCTGTTTGGTCGTTCGATTGAGGATTGTCTACTAAAGTAAAGTGATGGGTAATCCCCAAAGTTTCGCACCAACATCTGGTACTCTTGCTCAGGAACTACCTCCTGTTATCCAAAACAGCAGATGATGTTCTTCTAGATAAAACTTTTGATGGTTGCTTTTGTTATCTTCAGAATAGCCTCAGCCTCAATCCATTTGGTAAAATATTCTACTGCCATGATTGTAAATTTTTGTTGACCAGTTGACTTCAGCAGCAGGCCCAAAATGTCAATCCCCCATTAGTCAAACGGCCAAGAAATTTGGACATTGACCATGGGCACAGTAGGTTGATGTGGCAAGTTTGAATGGACCTGGCACGATGTACACTTTCGAGCAAAATCTACTGAGTCCTTCAATAATATTGGCCAAAAGTATTTGTGCCTAATTATTTTGTAGGCAAGGGACCTTTCCCCAGAGTGGTTGCCACACATGCTTGTGTGGATATCCTGTAATATTTTGAGAGCTAAGTTGGGATACAGACACCTCATGGGGGGTCTAGAGATCGACCTCTTATACAATTGACCATGCTCGTCAAGCGCAAACTTGGCAGCTTGTCTTTGAAGGCGTCGAGCCTCATTTCTATTTTTGGGGACTGTACCATGGCTTAAGTAGAGTTTGATTAGGTCTTGCCAAGAAAGAACTATCTCTTCAATGCTTGCTACTAGATTTTTCTTGAATGGTATGATCGATGGCCTATCAACGACCAAAAATATTATTTTCCTATTTCTTATGCCCCTGGTCGAGCTTGGAAATTTTGATAGGGCATCCACCTACTCATTCTCAAATTGAGGTGCCTGGCTAAGGGTGAACCTTTTGAATGACTGTTGTAACCGTCTAACCTCCACTAGGTATAGACTCATTATCAAGTCCTTGGCTTCAAATTCCATCAACCTATTAGACCACAAACTGTGAGTCTGTAATCGCAACTAGGTGCTCGACACCCCAATCGAGTGCTATCCTTATTCCAGTGAAGAAGGCCTCATATTTTACCTCATTATTAGTGACTACATAGTCAAGTTTTATTGTAAAATCATCCTCTTCTATTGTTGGGGAACGAAGAGCTATTCCTACTCCCCTTCTAGATATGGTCGACAATCTATCGATATGCAAAGTCCAAACAAAAGTGGGTTCACAATTTTTCTCTGGTAAGTTAACTCGTTCAGCAATGAAGTCAATCAAAACTTGTGCTTTGATGGCTATTCGCAGTTAGAAGGTAATATCGAATTCTCCCAGCTTGATGGCCTATTTGGTTAGCCTTCTGGATGTGTCAGGCTTCAACAACACATATTTCAGTGATTGGTTGGTCAACATTATAATGGCATGAGATTGGAAGTATGGACGTAGCTTTCAAGCCGCGGTGATCAATGCCAAGGAAAAGTTTTTGATCTCTAAGTAATTATGCTTCGGTCTTTGGAGTGACTTGCTGCAATAATTGACTGGTTGATGGATGCCATCTTTAGTCGAGACCAAGATCGAGCTGATTGATGCTTCAGAGACTGCCAAGTATATCTAAAATACCTCTCTCAGTTTAAGTTTGGCGGTGTAGGGGGTGAGGATAAGTATTACTTCAACTCGATTAGCGCCTAATCACATTGTTCACTCTACTGAAAACTCAACTTCTTGGCATTTTTAAGAATTTTGAAGAAAGGTAAACTTTTGTTTGCTAATCTTGCAATGAATTTGTCTAAGGAAATAATCCTTTCGACTAGCCTCTGGATGTCTCTAGCTGTTCATGGAGGAGCAATGTTGAGAACGGCCTGAATTTTTTGTGGGTTGGCCTCAATACCTTGCTGACTGACCATGTAGTCCAAAAATTTACCTCTGCAAACCCTGAACGTACACTTGTTCGGATTCAACTTCAAACCAAATGCTCTCAAAATTACAAAAGTATGATTGAGGTCGAGTAAGTAATCCTGAGCCTTTTTCATCTTTGTTCACTCAAATTTCGTTGTCTGCAATATTAAATCACAAGACAAAGAAAAAATAATGGACAAATTAAATTTATATAATATATATATATATATATATATATATATGAGAATTACAATTTATCAAAGAAAAAATATAAATTCCCTAACAAAACTAATCCCCTGATTCTTCTCCCAATATATATATGATCAAAGGGCTTAAAGCTTGTTCTTGGACATATGGTATAGTATCCTTTAACTTGGTAAAAGATACTACGAAATTTCTTTGAAACCCGAATCTTGACTCCGAGATCAAAGGACTTGATGACTTGATACTTTGAAGAGGTATAGGACTTTTGCGGTAGCAATACATCATCGCAGCAAGAACTTAAAGCTTAAAGACTTGAGTCTTGGGGCTTGAGAATATATGAATATATATATATATATATATAAATAAGTCTCTAGTTATCCCTTTATATAGGTGTTCAACAGAAGACTCCGAAATGGTTTGAACATATTTGATAATTATCTCTTTGATGTACATATTAAAAGATAATATCAAATATTCTTGACTTGATTGATCCACGAACATAGATGTGCCACGTGTCCCAACTTGATTAGCTTGAGATTCCTAGGCCACCA
>JACGDI010005219.1:808767-874462 GCA_014898725.1 Jacaranda copaia | reverse complement strand
CGAAGTGGTTGCTTGGAGCCTTTATAGGTTGCACTTCACTTATCGAGTCGGAATACAAATAAAGTTTAGCATCAGCGAAGTATAATTCAGCTTCAGTAATTGGCTTCGCATCTGCATCAACTTTCATAACTTCTCCATTTTTTGAATACTTGAAACATTGATGAAGAGTGGAAGGTATTATGCCATTTTCATGAAGCCATGGCCATCCTAAAAGTATATGGTAAGAAGTCCTAGCATCAATAATATGGAATAAAGTACTTACTTCCAACTCCCCAATTGTGAGGTCTAGACGAATCATACCAATGGCTCGTTGGCCTCCTTGATTGAAACCTTGAATAGTTAGACGACTGCATGACAGATCCTCAATAGAAATTTCTAAATTCTTCATCGTGAATTTTAGCATGATATTGACGGTAGATCTTCCATCAATAAGTATGCGGTTAACCTTTTGCTCCTGCATGAATCTTGAGACAAAAAAAAGCCTATTGTGAGGTTTTGATCCCAATAACAAGTCCTCATCCGTAAAAGTAATGGCCATACAACACGAAGTGGAGTGTTGTTCTTTAGTTTCGCAAGATGTAGCATGCACTATTTCAATTCTTTGATTAAAGAATCCAGTAAGAAAATAATCTTTTAAAGTCACTTGAATCCTCTTGTAACCTGCAAATGAATTCCCTTGCTTGCTATTTGTAGCCTTTAGACTTTTTGTCATCCTTGATTGAGGGCGTCTGGCTATATGCAAGACCTTTAATGCTAATGGCTAAAATTGATTGACTCATCGTCTTTTCCTTTGTCGGCGTGTCACAAGAGTCCACTCACTACTATCTTCAGTTTTAGTAATAGAACTCATTTTCAACTTAGTCGTTTTATCAATAACTTGAGTCTCCACTAGCACTGGATTTAAGCTTCCAAATTGAAGCATTGTTGATGCCCCCATAAGCGAAGATGAGAAAATCTTATCTTTGCTCACAACATATGCAGTATCTGCTACAGTTATAGTGCTAACAAGGTTTGATTCAACAACATCGTCCATATCAAGAACTATCTTTCCATCTCTTGCCAGTGCCATTACCTTATCCTTGAAGACGAAGCATCTTTCTATTGGATGCCCAACAATTCAATGATACTTGCAATATTTTGGATTGCTTACTTTTCCATTTTTTTCAAGACGTTTTGACTCTGGCAGTTCAATCAACTTTCTTATCAATAATTCATCAAAAATATGAGAAACATCAGAATCTGGAAATGGATACTCTTCTCCTGCATTTCTTTTAATATTTTTTTGCTTGTTGGAATGCGTTGATCTTCAATTTTCTCAGCAGCTTTTTTATCACTTTTAGGAATTTGTACGGAGGATGTCCTGATCACCATGGATTCCTTAGTGACAGCTTTATCATATTTTTTGCTCTTTTTAGAATCTTTTCTTTCTTTCTTCTGGTTGTTAATAGAAATTCCAATCCCGCAATTAGCAATGCTAAGCTCCATATCGTGGGCGCGAGTGGCTAATTCTTCAAAAGTGCGAAGCTTGATTCCTTGAAGAATGTAGAGAAGTCCTCAATGCATACCTTGAATATACATCTTTACTGCAGACACCTCTGAGAGTCTATCTTTGTAGTTTAGACTTAATGCACGCCAATGATTGATGTAGTCTACCGCTGGCTCGTCCTTCCATTATTTTGCATTGGTAAGTTCAATCATGCTCACAGTTCGGCGCGTACTGTAGAAGCGATTCAAAAACTCTCTTTCCATTTGATCCCAACTATCAATAGATTCAGGCTCTAAGTCAATGTACCAGTTGAAGGCATTTCCTTTTAACGATCATACAAACTGTTTCACAAGAAGATCACCGTACGTCCCTACATTATTGCATGTTTCTATGAAATCGGCTATATGCTGTTTTAGATTTCCCTTCCCATCAAACTGCTGAAATTTTGGTGGTTGATATCCTATTGGCATTCTCAGTGAGTCAATCTTCTTCGTATAAGACTTTGAATACACAATAGAACTTTGAGAAGGCGTCCAATACTGAGCTCTAATAGTATTGGTGATCATGTCCTGCAATTGTTGAACAGATAATGTAGCAATAGAAGTTGTAGAGTGGTTGATCCTTAGATCAATTTCTCGTTTATAAGGCATCTCCTAAACTTGTTTGTGCGCCATTGTATGGGCAAGGGAAGATTGATAATTGTGGTTAAATCCTCTAAGATGAGGGTATTTCTGCTTGTTCATGAGCTGTGCGATTTGTTGATCTTTTTCTTCCACCATCTTTCGGAGGTCAGCTATAGCTTGAGCCATTCGAGCAAGTTGTTCATCCATTGTTGC
This sequence comes from Jacaranda copaia, assembly GCA_014898725.1. Lineage (NCBI taxonomy): Eukaryota > Viridiplantae > Streptophyta > Magnoliopsida > Lamiales > Bignoniaceae > Jacaranda > Jacaranda copaia. Next base: position 872,140 of record JACGDI010005219.1, on the reverse strand, counting down.
CACTCCAGTCGCTGTAGCCGGCAATTTAGCAAAATATAATACCTTAGGATTCGTTTCCCTTGGACTTCCTGAGTCAGAATCATCAAATGGAAATAAATTAGTATTCTTGCCCCCAGTTGTGGGCTAATTGACAAATTCAACAGCGGGATCAATGATATCGACAACGTCTTTCCTAGCCAAGGCGAGTTGGTTCCTCTTAGGTGCCATTGAGTGATTGCAAATATCTTCAAAATTCGAATGGGAGAAAGAGATGAGGGGTAGATTCGGGTTCCACTGGGTGTGCTAGAAATTTGTTCACACAAATTTCGTTGTCTGCAAAATTAAATCACAAGACAAAGAAAAAATAATGGACAAATTAAATTTATATAATATATATATATATATATATATGAGAATTATAATTTATCAGAGAAAAAATATAAATTCCTTAACAAAACTAATCCCCTGATTCTTCTCCCAATATATATATGATCCAAGGGCTTAAAGCTTGTTCTTGGATATATGGTGCAGTATCCCTTGACTTGGTAAAAGATACTAAAAAATTTCTTTGAAACCCGAACCTTGACTCCGAGATCAAAGGACTTGATGACTTGATACTTTGAAGAGGTATAAGACCATTACGGTAGCAATACGTCGTCGCAACAAGAACTTGAAGCTTAAAGACTTGAATCTTGGGGCTTGAGAATATATGAATATGTATATATAAATAAGTCTCTAGTCATCCCTTTATATAGGTGTTCAACAGAAGACTCCGAAATGGTTTGAACATATTTGATAATTATCTCTTTGATACACATATTAAAAGATAATATCAAATATTCTTGACTTGATTGGTCCACGTACATGGATATGCCACGTGTCCCAACTTGATTAACTTGAGATTCCTAGGCCACCAGATTTGATTTGATTGATATGATACATCTCCATCTTAACACTTGTCAACATTTGCTTTGTATAACATAAATATTAGAATATTAATTAAAATTAACTATTTATTATTTGAAATTTAATTTAATAAATTCCAATATATAAATAGAAAATTTTAAATAATAACTAATATATTATTTACACATGTCATTTTTTAATTGGCTTAAAAATTAAGCCGTCTACAATCTTTATAGTCATGTCATCGATGTAGACCTCTATTGACTTGTCAATTTCATTTTTAAACATAAAGTTGACCAGCCTTTGGTAAGTTGCTCCAACATTTTTTAGTTCAAAAGGTATAACCAAAAAGCAATAGACTCTATTGGGAACAACAAAAGAAGTTTTATCCCTATCTTCAAAAGCTATGAAAATTTGATGGTAACCTTAAAATGTATCCATCATGCTCAACAACTCATAGCTAGTAGTTGAGTCAACTAATAAATCTATTTGAGGTAGGGATAAGGATCTTTAGGGCATGCTTTATTCAAAATAGGGTTTTTCATGCTTGGCCCTATAATGCTGCGGGGCTCGAATAAGTCGAGTCATGAGGTCTGTGGATTCTTCTATTTTTTTATGGTGGTCACATTTGAAACATTCGACCCTATCATGTCATGGGGCTTGATTAGGTCGGACTTGATGATCAACAAAGTCAACAATTTTCTCTCTTAACTTTGGTCACCCCTTCTCTCCCTGGGGGCCTTTGGGACTAGCTTCACGTCTGGTTGGAGGCCACTTGGACTCTTGGGGACCATAATTGTCCCTAGGGAACCTTTCTTTCGATGGAGGTAGTTGCGGGGTGGCATTTTCAATTGGGGCTGACACGGTAGTGTGCTTGTTTAATGTGGCAAAAAGTTAGGCAGAAATTCGAGTAGAGATTTGCTCATTTATTAACTACATCAACTGTGGTATAGTTAATATCACAACTTGCTTCTAGGGGCGCTGGGGTCTAGAACATGTGAACTTTGCTGGGGTGGAGGGGAAGGTGGAGATGCGGACCTTCTGTTCTCCTCTCTTTCAGATACGACTCTGCATGTGCTCACCATTTTTTTGTTGCAATCTCAAAATTCCCATAGATAGCGCTAAAATAATGAGGTTGAAAGTTGTTTATAGTGAAAAGGGTAGTTTTTGGACTAATTTGACCAGGGAGGTTGAATGATCCAACAATGATATTTCTCGAAGTCTGAGATCTGCAACAATAGCAAATGTTAGACTAGTTGAGGTGCCCCCGGCAAAGGCACTTTGATACTCAAGTTAGTTCTGATCGAAAGAAGGTAATCGAATAAAAGTTAGGAGCTTATAGTATATTTGGCATTATCTAGAGTATGGCTGGTAATGAGGTATTTATAGCCTTATTCTAATGTGTAATATATCAGAGGTGCCCTCATCAGGTGTAGAGGGCTCTTGTCCTTACCTGGGGGTTATTGCTCATTTTCAATCTCAATACTATTTCAAGAGGCATTATCTCTTACTTTCCAAGGTAAACAGTACTCTAGGTAGGCAGCTCATTGCCAAAGTTAGTGGTAGAGGCTGTACTTGGTGGCACGTACCATTAATACGAAGATGTGCTACTTGTTAGAACATTAAATGCAGTTATGATATGAGTCAGCATCGAAGTGAGTCATTTGGCCAAACAGATGAGGCAGTTAACCAAAGAGATGTTTAAACAGACCAAGTGGCTTGAAGCCCCCAGTTGAATACAGTCGAGAACAATCCGCTCGATCAGACGATTATGGTCAAGTGGTCCAACCTAGTTGGGTCCAGAAGTGATATTGGGGCATGCATGTTAAGTGAGTCTGGGCTTGTTAGGCTACCCCATATCAATTATTTTTAGATATCCAAGTGAATATGAAAAGTATTCTACAAAGAGTTGATAAATCGCTACTTCAACTACTTAATTGTTCAAGAAGTTTTTTTTTGGTCATATGCAATGAAAGATTTTTTATATATAGACAGACAATAATTCTTTTGTTGAGTGGTTATAAAAATTTCAAAAGACTCAAGCAAGATTTTATAATAAATTATGTGTATAATTAAATGCTTGGTGATACATTTGTATTAATTTATGTGATGCTTGATTGAGTCAATATGAAGTTAAAAAATAATGCCATTTTAAGAAGTTAAAAGAAATAATTTGATTGACATAAAAGATACAAAAATTAAAGAGAGTGAGTCAGTAAAACTGGAAAAATAATGTTATTTTTAAAAAATAAGATACTTTGTGATTGCAATATTCTTCTAATACCGATAAATACTAGAAAATGAAAGAGAAAAGAAGTCCTAAAAATCAATATATTGTGTGGTTTAATGAAAAAAAATTTAGAAAGCTGCTGTTGTGGAGTTTATGATGAGAACTCCTTACTCCTATTTTAATATATTAATAATTGAAAATAGATAAAACTAAAAAATAAAAATAACAAAAAATTCTAATAAAATTACAACAAATATTCGAAGCAATTATTTTAAATGAAGTTGGCAAGTTGGATTAGGTGAGTTTGAGTTGGCAGGTCAATCTAATAAAAATTACAACAAATATTCGAAGTAGTTATTTTAAATGAAGTTGGCAAGTTGAATTAGGTGAGTTTGAGTTGGCAGGTCAATCTAATAGAAATCAGGTTGATCCGAATATGACCTAATATGAATCATGTTGGATTAAGGTTGAGAATTTTCAGGTTATTATCAGGTTGAGTTAGGTTTACGTTAAGAAAATTAATGTTATATGCTTCCTGTAAGCCAACTTGAATTTACCCAATCCACTCAAATTGCCACCCTAGTTTTATACAATTTCGACTTTCCCATTATTTTAATGTTAAAGTACACATGGAGAAGAGTGAAGACTTGGAATATTCGAGTGTTCTCTCGTGTGGTAATAAGAATGTCCAAATTGAAGTGAATATTTAAAATTCCCTGAATTTAAGGGGGAAGAAGTTGATAACTTTTTATTTTTATTTTCAAGAGAAAATGAAAAGGGGCTTTGAAAACAAAACCAAATGGGCACTAAGTTTTTGAATTCACATTGGGTTTTATTTGATTAGATTCCATTCATAATTCCAACAAACCATGTCCATTGAAATAAGAATATTTGAATGAATTTATAAATGTTTTAAAATATTTTATAAGGTGATTAAAAGTTTATAAGGTATCATAATTTATGCAGTATATTTAAAAAAACGCTTATAAGTTTATAAAATTAATATTAGAATTAAGGGTGGTAATACTTGACCCAACACGACAACTCGATATGAAGTTATTAGTTTTGGGTTAAGAATTATTGGGTTGGGTTAAAATTGAGTTGACTTGAAATACAACCCAAAATTTTTTGATGGATTTGGGTTGGGTCATTGGTTAGCTTGGCCAACCCAATTGTTTTTTTTAATGACCCATCAACTTGACCTAACCCAATAAAACACATACTCATAAACTTTTCCAAATTTTTAATTATTTTTTTAAATTAACATTAACTCGTCAATTTTGGAAGATTAAATATCATTATATTTTGCTATAAATGTTAACAGTACGACAATCCATTACAAGTATTTGTATATTATCAAAAGATACCTATAAATATTTCAAATTACAGATATTTAAAGGTATGCGACTATAGCTATATATTTGAAATTCTTCATCATCATATTTACATCTCCTAGACATTAACTTGGACATTAAAGAATTTTTATTGAATAAATCTCAATGACCATAACCTCTTTATTATTTTAAAAGTCTCGGCTCTAAGTTGGGTTACAACTCTAGAAAGTTTGGTTTAGAACTTTTTTCCCCTCGTCCAGAAACTCTAATGTTGTAATCTAAATATTATTGTAAGTTTTGAGAGTAAATCTAAGTGAGGGAAACATTTTTGAGTTCTAGCTGGGATTGGGTTTAAATACACAAAAAGAATTGAGAGTGAGAAAAGCATAAAAGAAAGCGAGAGAATAGTAGATTGAGTTGTAATGCATTTTTCCTCTCTGCACTATGGCCACACTACAATAAATATGATATTTAGTAGCATTAACGTGGTGACATTTTATAAGATTATAACACAAAAAATTAATATAGCGATAGTCATAAAAGAATGCCATTATAATATACTATGTGATGGCATTTGATTATAAATAACAAATAAAATATTAACTTTTAATTACAGATATTGAGATATATTTATTTTAAGAAATTTAATTGAAGTGAAACCTGATTAAATCTTGCATTCTCATATTATTTTGTTTTTGTTTTGTTTTGTTTTGTGTTTTTTTTTTTTTTTTTGGTTTTGATCAATTGGGCAAATTGCATTAGTCATGAAACTGACCAAAGTCAAAATACATTGCATCAAAGAGAGGAAACCCCCCGTCGCAAAATACAGAAGAAGGGAGCAAAACAAAAGGAATTCTACCAAACATGCTATGAGAGTCCACTCATTTAGCAAGGTTATGGGCAGCCAGGTTAAGTACGAGGGACAAACTTGAATTTCCAGTTAGGCCTTTGGTACCCAGAAGGCTCGGATTTCATCAGTGAGAACCTTAGAAGCCTAGTGAATCTCACTCCGAGGATGTTTGATCATATGAATGGAGTTTGAAGAGTCGCTCTCAAAGATGCATTGGCCGATAGAAAGGTAGTCGGCCCACCTGGCCGCTTCTCGGATCGCAAGGGATTATGCAGCAGTGGCATCATGAGAGTAATCCGTAAGAGTCGAGTTGAAGACCATAGAGCCACGACCGTCCTGGACAATCACAGAGGTTGTTGTTCTACCTTCCTTGAAAGCAGCATTTGAGTTGATCTTATCCAACCTGGGGATTTTTCCAGCTCCTATTGAGTTGACTAGCTGTAAGTGTAGTATATTTGGAGGATTGAGCCTAATGGTACTTAGAAGCTGAATTTTCAATTTTCCGGATGGGAGCATCAGTAGAAGGCATGTCCTCCCCCGTGAATAACTGAATTCCGACATCTCCAAGTGTTTTCCATCTCAACAACAAAAATGAGAAAGGATTCTTGAAGGTAAGGTTGACTAAAGAGTTCAGACAAAGGATCCAACAGTAATGCAATCCGTTCAACCAGTGAAAGTGCTTTGAATAGTTCCTTCCAACCTGAAGTTTCACTGCAAAACGAACTAGATCTCCACAGCAACACGGTGTTGGAGGAAAAGGTGTTCCATGCTTTCGGTATCAGTGTGGCAAAGAAGGCAGATGAGTTCAGCAATATGGAGAAAACGATCAATTCTAGACCTTGTCGGAGTCAAATTCTGAGCAATCTTCCACAAGAAAAAACGATGCCTCTCATGAAGTTTGGAACTCCAAATATTCTTCCAAATGCAAATGGTAGAATTATCCGAAGAGGGGAACTTAAGTTTGATCATGCAATTGTACGCAGATTTAGTTGAGAAGTCCCCTGGCATAAAGGGAAACCAAACCAACTTCTTTGTCTCCTGCATGGGAGACATGCGAATGCATCGAATCGCTTCAACCGTTTCATCACAGGAAAGACTTTGGAAGAGTGGAAGATTCGAGTCACTTGAATCAGCTGCTTGGAGATCCCCCACCAAATTCACCTCACTAATTCTGAGATCCAAGAAATTATGAGGTTTTAGCTTGAAATGGGGACGGCAAGGAATCCAGGGGTTCTCCCAAATGTGAGCTGTTGAATGCCCAGAAATTTGGAAACAAGCATCCAGAAGGGCAAGATCTTTACATTTGATCAAGCTTTTCCAAAACCATGGTGTGGTAGCAGGAGGATTTGTGTGGTCGAAGAAGTTTTTATCCTTAAGACATTTAGCCCTCATCATATTTACTCAGATTCTATCCTCAGAATTAGCCGTCTTCCGGGTGAGTTTACCGACCAGCACCTTGTTGATTTTATTGAACAAAATTGAATTGGCCAAATATATATAGCTATAGCAACCCCTCCCTAATTAGGAGTATATTTTCATGAATTCTTATCAGCTTCACTCCTACATCCTTGTTAGTTGGTATAAGAGATCCATTGATGACGATGCTTCATAGGTTATAGTGTAAAGTGATGAAGAATTCTTCAATTCTATTTTTTCATGTTGAGTAGTTGGTTCCATTGGATAGAGGTGGATGAGTGTGAGATTGACATTCTGCATAGATATTAATACTAGAAGTAGTCATCAAGATCTTTTGACTCAAGTTTGCTAGAACTTTACATGTGTGAAACCTCAGCTCTGGTACTAATTGAAAGATTATGAGGCCCAAAACAAGAATAATAATGTGATATAATAGAATAAGTTGAGGGAGATGTAAACTGAAATTTCGGATGTAACCTAAAGTTCCAAAACAACAAGATATATGTGAGGAAGTAAATGACTAAATGACATGTTTATTTATAGTAGTTTGGACAATTCTACATCCATTACCTAAGTAAAACACTAAGAATTTTAACTTGCACTTCAATTAATTGTCAAGATGAACAGATACAACATCCAAATTACAAATAGATCGGAATTTTGCAATTGGATTCTTTGCTGCTACAATTCTAATTGAATCACAGTAAAGCAACTCAAATGCTCACTCAATTAAGTTCCTACTTTCAGATAGAAATCCTGTCTTGAATCTCTCGAAAAAGTCAACAGTCAAAAGGTGAGTGCACTATGGTAGAATTTCTATTTGAAAATTTTGCCAGAATATATATATATATATATATATATATATATATTTAGCTGACAATTTAGACGGAAATTTCACCGAAAATTTGCCTCGCTGGTATACTTTGCTCAATGCCTTTGATGGAATTTCCTTTTGAATTTTTCGCTAGAAAAATTTTTGATAGATTGTTTAGATGAAATCTTCGTTGCAATATGTCCTATTCTCACCACATGCCTGCCAACTTTTCAGATAGTTTTTTGGCATAAGTTTGATAGAAGACTAATTTGTTGAAATTTCACTGGTCTTTCTTTAGAATTTTTCGCTGAAAATAGCAATTTTTTTGAAGTGTAGCTGGGAAAAATGCAATTTTGGTCTCTCAGCTATGGCTCATTTCGATTTTAATTTATTTTGATATAGGATTAGTACGTTTGATCCATTTTTCATTAATTTTTCGCACATTGGATCAATTGGGCTGAAAATTTTGCAATTAAACCCGTAATTTGTCCAGTTAGCTCTAATCGTGCTTCAAATTTGGAAATTTTTTGCTATTTGTCATCTAAGTCCAAATCACTCTCCATATCAGTTGCCACATCACTAAAAAAAAAAAAACCTAAAAAATGCTACCAAAATAAAAGACAAAAAATGCTGGGAAAAGAATACAAAATTCAACAAGATTAAAAATTTTAAAAACAACTGTATAATGTTAAAAAATGGCAAGACAGTAGCATTAATTCTTTTGAAAATATAACTTCATCACATTAAACAATATAATTTAATAATTTTTGAATTACATATTTAATAATGTGAATAATAAATATGTCTAAAATAATTTAATTCAAAGTTAATTGAATTATTATTAATTATTAAATAAAAATAAAATAATAAAATATAATAAAAATTGAAAATACTTTTCACCTATTCAATAATGTTAAATAATAAACATCTCTAGAAAAATTTATTTAATAATATTACACATTGAAGATAATTCGTATAAATAATTATCATTTAATAATTATTAAATACTAAATATATTTATTAAATTGAACACATATTTAATAATTTTAAAATAATAAATATCTAAAATATTTTAATTAAATTTAATCAAATTATTAATTAATTAAAAATAAAATAAATAAATAATTTAAAAATAACAAAATCAAAATGCACTTTTTTTGGAGGAAATAAAATGCATATTCAATAACATGAAATAAAACATTATTTAGAATAATTTAATAATAATATATAAGTAATTTATTTAAACAATTAAATTTATAAAATTAATGTATTTGATAACATTATTTAAAATAATTTAATAATATTATATATAAATAATTTAAATAGTTAAATTTAAAAAATTAATTATTTGATTATATTATAAAAAATACAGTACAAGTTATCATCTTGCTCATCCTGTCTCAAATCTCTCTCCGCCCTACCTCACGTCCCCACCTTGCCAGCACACAAGCCCGCAGCCATGGCAGTGGTTGCCTTTGGCCTCTATCCTCACCTCTCAACCCTTTCCCCCTTTCCCACCCCACACCTTTTCTCCCCCATGGCCATTGTAGTGCCACCAGCCATCGTGAGCCACCGTCAGCTACCACCAGAGATGGAATTTTACAACTACAAGTGCAACGTTGATAAGGTAAATCAAACCTCCCAATTAATTTTGGAATTAGTTGCTGTTAGCCAAGCCAACTTAACACTAAACCAGTGCGAAACCCTACACATCATTGCCACGCCATTATAGGTCAAACACAAAAGACCTCGCTGTTCAAAACTGAAACAGAGTCCAAAAGCTTAGAGAAATCCAAAACAAAGAGCCATGACAATCATTTGGGATGACTCAGACTCAGACCAATTTGATAATGAAGAAAATTGTCTCATGGCTGACAGACAAGTAACTTTACAGTCTCAATTAAGTTCCAACAGTTTTGATATGGATTATGATTTTGATAAAGATCTTGATATTCACATTGAATGCCATAATCAACTCAATAAACTTTAGATAGAATAAACCTTCTTAAGGAACAACTAGAGAATACCCTAAATGAAAAGAAAGAATTAATCCATCATTATGATACAATCACAAAGAAAAATTTAGAGGAAAGAAATAGCCTAGTTAAGAAAAACCAACATGTTGAAAATGAAATTCAAAACTTACTAGACAATAACTATAATCTAAAAAGATCACTTAAGGTAAGAACAAAATTGATTTTAGATATAGAGAAACAAGAACCTCAAAAATTAAAACTTGTCATTGTTGTTCAAGGATAGGTCATATAGCTCACAAATATCCTATAAAAAGAGAAATTGGAATCAAATATATGTGGGTGCCAAAGTCTAACATCTAAGGACTGAACAAAAAATGGGTACCTAAATTCTCAAAATCTTGTGTTGCAGGAACTAGTCAAGAAGGCAGTTCAAATGAATCTTTGGTGTCTAAACAGTAAATGTTCTAAACACATGATAGGAAAAAAGTTATTCTTTTCTAAACTACAAGAATACAATGGAGGAAATGTGTTGTTCACAAACAATACAAAAAGAAAAATCATTGGCAAAGGAAAAGTAGGTAATAAAGATGAAACTTCCATTGAAATGTTTGGTTGGTAGATGGTTGAAACACAATCTTCTAAACATAAGCTAATTATGTAATAGCAGATACTAGGTACCATTTAAACTAGGGCTGTTAACAAATCAAACCCTTATCAAACAATTTGATATTCGAATTCAAATAACAAATTCAAATTTAAAATTTAACGAATTCGAATTTGAGTCTAGTGTAATATTCGATATATAATCAAATCTAAATCGAATTCAAATATTCAAGTTCGATATTTGATAAAATATTTGAATATATTTTGTTATATATATTATATATAATATTATATATTAATATTTTTATTTCTCAAAACTTAAATTTTTTATAATTTATAATTTATAGTAATGAAGAATATTATGTCAATTATCACATGTATTTGACATTTGCTTTTTGGGTAAATCAAGTATTTTCATTTTGTGACCATAAAAAAGGTGAAAAATTAATAAATAATTCAAAATTCAAGTAAAAAATTGAGTTAATCGAATATTCGAATTGAATCCGAATATATCAAATAGTTACTCAAATTGAATTCGAGCCTAATTTAGAATTTAAGTCGAATTCGAATACAAATTTGAGTAAAATATATCGAATCAAATCTGAATCCTCAGATATTCAATTTAATTCGATTCATTGACAACCCCAATTTAAACCTTCTAAATGTGTGGTGACCAAGCATGATGAAACTATTTTCACTACAATTAGAGAAAGGAATATATATTGCATAAACTTAGATGATCTGTCCAAATAAAATGTTGAATTCATAGTTGCTACTAATGAATATTGTTGGACTTGGCATAGGAATCTAAGTCATGCTAATATGAAACTCCTAACTATTTAGTTAAAAAGGATCTAGTAAAAGGCATTCGTAAAATTAAATTCACAAAAAATAGAATATGTGATGCATGCCTAAAAGGCAAGCAAATAAAAATATCTTTTCAGCCAATAAATGATATTGCATCTTCCAAACCCCTGGAACTTCTGCATCTTGATCTTTTTGGACCTATGAAAACCAAATCTCTTGGAGGAAATAAATATGTATTTGTCATTGTGGATGATTTTCTCGCTATACATGGGTAAAGTTTCTTTCGCATAAAAAAGAAGCTTTGCATTATTTCATTACTCTCTCAAAGAACATTCAAATGAAAAAGGGCATATGATTAAAACAATCAAAAGTGATCATGGGATGGAGTTTGATGATCACAACTTTACTACTTTTGGTAATGATCTTGGTTATACTTACAATTTTTTTGCACCAAGAACACCCCAACAAAATAGGGTAGTTGAAAAAAAAAAATAGAGTTCTACAAGAAATGGCTTGAACAATGTTGAATGAGTATGATCTTCCCAAACATCTTTGGGCAAAAGCAATTAATACAGCCTGTCATGTCATCAACAGAGTATTTTTAAGACCATTCATAAAAAAGACTCCCTATAAACTCTAGAAAGGTAAGATACCCAACATATCTTATTTCGACATATTTAGGTGAAAATATCACATCTTAAATGATAGAGAACACCTTGCTAAATATAATCCAAAATTAGCTGAAGGAATATTTATTAGTTACTCAACAAACAATAAAGCCTATAGAGTTTTTAGCAAAAGAAAAAGGACATCACAAAAATCTATGCATGTGGTATTTGATAAAACTAATCCTTTACTCGCCAAGGATACCTTGAGTATAGAAATTGTAGATTTTGATCAGGTTATAAAAGCACTTCAGCAAGAAAGAGAAGAAATTATCTCAAAATTCCACTTAGACAGCCTCAACTACAAGTGGAACTTCTGACGAAGAAATAGGAGATAAAATTAGCAAATTCAGGCATGCCTAAAGTCATCCAATAAACAACATCATTGGAGATCTAACAACAAGAATCACAACAAGGTCTAAAACCAAAATAAATGAATCACAACATTCTGACCATGTGTTTTTGTCTTATGCAAAACCATGAAACATAAATAAGGCACTGAATGATGAATCTTGGCTGAGCGCAATGAAAGAAGAGCTTAATTGGTTTGAGAAAAATTAGGTCTGGAATTTAGTCAAAGGACCTAATAGTTATCATGTAATTAGAACTAAATCAGTTTTTCAAAATAAATTAGATGAACAAGGCAATGTTGTTAAAAACAAAGCAAGACTTGTAGCTAAAGGGTACTATTGAAAAAAGGGTATTGATTACGATGAAACTTATGCACTCACTACACGTCTTGTATCGATTCGCATGTTATTAGCTTATGCATTGTACAAACACTTTACATTGTACTAAATGGATGCCAAAAGTGCCTTTTTAAATGGTTACTTGAAAGAAAAGGTTTTTGTGTAACGACCTCCTGGTTTTAAGAACTCAAATTTTCCAAAACATGTCTTCAAATTAGTAAAAGCTCTTTATAGTTTAAAATAAGCTCTAAGAGCATGGTCTGATAGCTTGAGTTCTTTTCTAATATTGAATGGTTTTTGCATTGGTAAAGTAGATACTACACTTGTTACAAAAACATTAAATGGTCATTTACTACTTGTTGAAGTATATATGGATGATATAATCTTTGGGGGAACTCATAAGGATCTTTGTGATAAGTTTGCGACATGCATGATAATAGAATTTGAAATGAATCTTATTAGTGAGTTAAAATTTTTTCCTTGGACTACAAATCAAACAAACTTTCAAAGGAATTTTTATATCCCAAGAGAAATATACTAAAAAACTCTTAAAGAAACACATAATGGAGGATTGTAAAGAGTCTAGTATCCTCATGGCCTTATCTACAAAGTTGAAACTTGATTCTAAAGGAAAATAAGTGAATGAGACAACATATAGCAGGATGATCGGAAAGTTGATGTATCTAACTCCCAGTTACCTAGATATATTATTTTCCACCAGTTTGTGTGCACGGTTTCAAAGACAACCAAAAGAATTACATCTCAAGGCTGTCAAAAGAATTCTTCCTTACCCCAAAGAGACCATCAACCATGGAATTTGGTATCCTTGATCTAAAACTTTCAATTCATTTGGATATTCTAATGTTGACTATGCTAGATGCAAATTGATCGAAAAAGCACCACTAGAACTTTTCAACTACTATGCTCGTGTCTAGTAAGTTGGTGCATAAAGAAACAAAGCATGGTAGCTATGTCAACCACTAAGCCAACTACATCACACTAGGTAACTGTTGCTCGCAAGTATTATGGATAAAACAAACTCTTAGTGATTATGGATTAAATTTTTCTTGCATATTAATTTTTTGTGACAACACTAGTGCCATTTACAATCCAAAAAATCCAGTCTATTACTCGCACACAAAGCATATAGAAATTAGGCATCATTTCATAAAGAATCTTGTTCAAAAGGGTGATGTATGCATAAACTTCATAGAAACAAAGAATCAATTAGTTGATATATTCACTAAACCGCTTCCAAAAGATCATTTTTTGTTTTCCCAAAACCAACTTAGGAATCATACCTTTTCCTCTTTTATCATGAAATATGACGTAGTTTGATATGTGTATTTTTTTTAGGTATGTGTATCTTTTCTCCCCAAAAATACAAAAAGATTTTCAATTTAAGATAACAGAATAAATGTCCTAATTTATTTCTTTTTCCAATTTTTGAATTTTTCATGAGAGAGCAAAATTAAGTAATCAAATCACCTGAACTTCTACTTTTCTTCACACAAATCAACTCAACTCTCTCTCTCTCTCTCTCTCTCTCTCTCTCTCTCTCTCTCTCTCTATGTGTACATCTTTCACTATATCTTTTTCCTTAGAATCTCACCTTTCTCTTCTAAATGAGGAAAACCTCTTCCCATTCCCATCTATTTCCTTCATCTCCCATGGTTGACAGCCCGAAATCCAAATCTCAAAAATTAGTTGATTACATCTCTAGCACTGAAGAATCCAACCCATCTTACCATCATTCCTCACTCTCCATTGCTAAAACCTCAAATATTCACTGTTCAATGACTCCACTAATGCCTCCTTGCTCACTGCTTTCATCCTTCTCTCCTATTTTACACTCCTCACCAAAAGCCCCTACACCTTCACTGATATCTTTTTCAACAATTGGGATTTCAAATCTTTGCGTATTTCCATAAAATTTCCCTATTCTCATACCAAAAACTTCTTCTTGATCAATATTCTAGCATAGAAACCCAACCGTGGATGACCAATTGATTTTTTTGACATTCCTCCATCTCTTATCCACAATCGAGCTAAACAAATAAGTTGGAAATCGATGATGACCATGAATGAAACTGCCTACCCACTTCTTGTCCGTGTATTTTATGCTAATATAGTTGTTGATGAAGGTATTGATCCTGCTAACTCTTCTATTTGATCAAATGTTCTTGGCACTCATATCTCTTTTACTATTGAAAAGATAAATCAATACCTAGGGCTTCCTAATTCTTGTGTTAAATTCTTTACCTATGGAAAATGGTGTCACTTGACTATTTTGATCTTAATCATGCCAAGAAACTATTTTGGAATGGCAAATCCCCTAAACTTGCTGGTGGTGTTACTCTAAAATTACTCCCTATTGACTTTTTTTTCTTATATCATTTGATAATGTTGACTACATTATCTATATCTTCTACCTATGAGGGGTCATTCAACTGACATGAATATGTTATTTGTGTTTCTTCTATATATGGCTGCCACAAGGCAACATGTTAACATATAGGGTACATTATTCTGCATAACATGATCCATGCTCTTCATCACTCCTCAAAAAATTTACCTATGGCATGCTCTTCACTCATTTTCTTCGTCCTAAATATGTTTTCTTTCCATCTCCTTTGGCTAAAGAGCTAATTGAAAGGAAAGTTGTTGACTTGCCTAGTCTTAAGAAAATGAAAATACAAATTGGTGAAAATAGGGTTTGGTTCAAGGGTATTTCCACTTTTGCCACTATTCTTTCTACTCCGTGTTGTATCTCTTAATATACCACTAGCAAGAAACCACTCTGTATCCTTGTGGACCTTGTCCAAGATCTAACTATATTATTTCTGAAGAATTCACCTCCAAGCATAAAAATAGGTAGTTGGAAGTTCCAACGCATGACATATTAACATCGGTTTAAGCTATTACTTCTTATATTGACTGTTTGGACTGCAAGATTTCTGAGCTTGTTACCTCTGTAGAAGACAACTTTTGTTGATGTAAAATGAAAATTTTTAATCTTTATGATCAAGTCAAGGACTTTCGTTACTCCCTTTGCAAAAGATCTCACAGCCGCTAAGCTTTTTGATGATGAGAGGAAAACGTGTTCTGCTATTGCTATTTGTTTAATTTGATGTTTGCCCATTCTAAAAACTATCTCAGTATGCTCTCAATACTTTATCACTATTTTGAATTAAGAACATGTGCTATTTTGTTATACTTCAAATACTATATCATCTACTCTACTATGCTTTAAGTTCATGTGTTATACTATGGTACTAAGCTTTTTAACAGGGGGAAAACAATGATTGGTTTCCAAAGAAAGAACTATGTGTTATTTCACACTTGTTTAAACTCACTTATGTCTTTAAGTACTTTTGATAGGGAGAGAAAACATCTTCTGTAATCTATGATTAAATTTCTTAAGATAGAGAAAGAACAGCAAAAAATAGTATCATTAGAAAATGGGAGATTATTAGGATTCCCTCCTAGTTTAGTTTCGATTGTGCCTATTTTGCAATTAAATCAGGTTGATTGAAATTATTATGGCAAGTGCAGTTTATATGGTAACTAACCGTTGTAGCAAATCTGAAACTTCATGTGTATAAGATATTGTATTTTTGGTATCTTACTATTCACTATTCAAGGAAAAAAATGAGCAGATGCAAAAGAAAATCACACTATCAGAATCATTCTTGAGGATTTTGTACTAAACTATTTAAAAAAGAATAAAGTTGGTGCAATAAGAATGCGAGTGCTATTCAGCGAGAAAAAGATTATTCCTATATTCAATAAACTATCTTTCTAAAACTCTACTTTAGCTTGCTAACTGTTTACTACCGCCTGTGAGGTTTTGAGAAGCTAGCATTGCTTATTGTATTTGTTCTAATCTATTTGATCAGCAAAGTGCAAGTTGAAAATCCTAAGTCTTTTGGTTTAGGTAGTAGATTAGGCTCGTCGAACCATTATAATTATATTGTCTCTCTCTTGATTGTTCTATTTATTTATGTAATCTCTAGAATTTTAGTTATATCTGGAAGTTCCAATTTATCATCCTGATATACTGTTTGACTCTTTTGAGTCTATTACCCTTTTAAGTCCTTATACTCTTTCATATATATATATATATATATACTATTCTAACTATTATAAGAAAAAAAAATTCAAACCATCTATCCTAGGTAAGTATAATAAATTGGCATGTATTATGAGATTGAGATCAACTGATTGATCTTCAAATCTCTTTTCATAAACATGACAACTCATGCCAACACCCTCCCTCAAGTTAGTGCATGAATAATTCCTAGCGAGTTGCAAGGTACTTTGGTAGGGATTGCCTTTTTGAGTATACCAACCAGTTGATTTTTCACAAATGTGAACTAAATAATCTTTTTCCTCAAGTTTTTGTTTGATAAAATGCTAATCCACTTTGATATGTTTTGTGAGATCATGTTGGCTTGGGTTATGTACACTTGCTATGTTTTTTTTTTTTTTTTTGACATAACATAATCATTGGAGACTCTAATGAGTATTCAACTTTTTTGAATAATTTCTTCAACCATTGTAGCTTGCACAAGCCTTTAACCATTTCCCTAAACTTGGCTCTATATTAGAAAGTACACCTATTTTCTAGTTTTTGCTTCTCCGAGTAACTAGGTTTCCTCCCACAAAGGTGAAGTACTACAACACCCCTAAGTTTGTAAAGCAAATGATTTATCAAAATACTTTAATTTAATGCACTGGACAAATTTTAGGCATTAAAAGGGAAACTAGCAACAAATTTGAAATAATAAAATTTGGGTTGGGCTCAAGTGGACCAAATTTAAATCTTTTGGGGTCTTAGTGTAATATTAGAAACTTGAGGGGCCTAGAAAAGTAATTTGACTAGACTTAATTGTAAGAAATTTGAGGATTTAAGGGGTTGATGTGTAAATGAGGAAAGTTGAAAAGAAGCAATTGAAAGTTTAAGAGGTTTTGGGCTCAATTACACGCAAGAAAAAGTCCTATGGTAAAATCTACAATTAAAGAAAATTAAAAAAATATATAACCCTCGATTTTGTCAAATTTCCACATGCATTACTATTACCTCCTCCACCTACTGCCTCTCACTAATAACAGCGAACCAAAGAAACAATCCAACCAATTTCTTCCTCTTGTCGCAATGAACATTATGGTACTAAATTTAACATAAAACAACTGGCGAAACACCAGAACATTGAAGGCCAAAGGTGGCGCATGACAGTGGTGGTAGGTTGCTAGGTTCTAGTGGCTGAAACTTGGATTGGAGTAGTGGGTTTAGATAGGCTTAGTGGTGGGCACACTTTGGCGCCCTCAATTGCAAATTTGGAAAACCCAAGAAGAAATAATTAAGTTGGAAAAAGGCAATGGCCGGCACCATAGCTGGGGGGTTTTTTAGCTCAATTAACTAGCTAGATGATGAGATGCCCAAATATTGATTAGGGTTCTTGACCAGTGTAGCAAGGCAAGTTGAGTAGTGGTGGTGGAGCTCGATTTCAGCGACGGCACTCTAATAGCTCCAAGGCAGAAAACTGGAAATTTTGTTTTGAGTACATGTGGGCAAGTTTTGAAACTTGAATTAGCTCCAAACTCAGGTTGATTTGATAATGTTCAATTCTTTGATTACTTAGTTTCCTAAATTTTCACAATAAAATATTAATTTGATTGGAAATTCGATTGTTAGCATATCTCTAGATTGAATAAAATACACGTGTGGTTTGTGTACCAAATTTATTAATTATGGACAAAATCTTGGTTAAGATTTTAATGATAAGGACAAAGTGTTGGATCAGAATTAATAAGAAGTCTAATTAATTTGGATTAAACCAGAAGGATACGCCTAAGACATCTCATAAATTTGGTTAAGTTTTTTACTTATTATAAAATAGGATTGAACGTAAATGAGTTTATGAATTCAATATTTTGATTGTTAAAGGGAAGTTTAATATAAAAAATTGAACTTAATAAGTTGACGGGGATGAAAATGAATGTTATGGGTGGAACTTTAATATCAATGATATTAAATCATAAATTAATCTAACATGAAGATAGATTGGTTAAATTAAATAACTAATATAATAAATCATAAGAATTGGATCTGTAAATAAAGTCTGATGGAGTGAACTATTCTTGAACCAAATAAGTTAAGAACATAACTTAGTTAAAGATTTGCTCGAGTAAGTGTTTAATCTTGAGAAGTTATGATGAGTAAAGAGTAAGGCATAATTGGTTAGAATTAGAATTAACGAAAAGTGCAGTCAATAGTGTATTTATAGTTAAGCCTAAAAGGATCCCTAAAATAACAAATGAATAATAACCTTGCAATAAAGGTTGATTTATAGAACCTAAAGTTAATTAAGTTGGATAACTTCAAAAACTTGAAATAATTGTTCAACTAACATAGATTGGACTTATATTGCCAATATAGAATATAAAATAGATTTGAATGTGCTATGAGATAAGATGAATGCTAGTTGGGTGTACGGATACTACAGAGCCAAGAATTCAGTATATTTAAATATGTTGGCATTCGAACTTAAAATCAATAAGGAATATGAAAAGAAGACATAATTATTAGTTCATTTAATATGACTATATGAATTAGGAAATTAAGTTAATGATTATTTTATTGTCTCTTATACCTTATTTTGAATAAACTAGGTGACAAAAGGTCAACTCATCCTTTGAGAAAAGCTTTGCTACTCTATATCGCCAGGTGAGATTTATACTCAATATATATATTACGAGGCTTCTTTGTTGGGGAAAGAACTTGTGTATATTGATAAGATGTTGCTTTTTGTTCCTTTTTATATGCTCAAACTCGATAAATTGATTTAATACCCCAAACTATTATGATATGATTTAAGTGATGTGTTATCGAGCCCATTGTCACATTTTATGATGTGACAATGAGTTTTGATATGTAACTAGCTCTTATTAGTTTACATTGAGTCCATCTTGATATCTTGTTGTTACTGGTTTATATTGGTTGTGGAGGTTGTTCTGCCGACCTATAGTTCTTCGATTGTGGAGGCCGTTCTGCTAGCCCATAGTGCGTTGGTTGTGGAGGTCGCTCTTACTGGCCCATAAGTAGTTTTAGTCTTATTTCGATTTATGTGGCGATTATGGCGCAAATTACTACTTAGGTTTTATTTAATCGTCTGATCTCAATGTGCACTTTCAATTTTTTGTATAAGATGTAAATATTCTTTACATGATACAATCACTCAAATCTTATAATGTATTTAGATGCTTACCTCACTGAGTCATTTAAACTTATCCTCTTTGTATTGTTCTTTCTACTCTTTACCCCAAATTGAAGAAATAAAGGACACCCTAAACTTGGGCCATGTCATATATAGTGTAGATAGTGTTATCAAATTATCTAAACCAATAAGGATGTGATATATTATATTTGTGATATATTATATTTGTAATATAAAAGAGGCGTTTGTGATCATGTTAGTATCTTGTTCTACCTTAAATTGTAATAGGTTAGAGTTACTGGCTAATGATGTTGGAGTATGGATTAAATCGTGAACCTCTGGCAATTATAACTTGTTATGGGAACTTAAGTTTAGCTTACTATTTTCAGCATGATTGGTGAACAAAATATTTCAAATAGGGGGTCCCAATCTAAACTATCATTCATGTTGTTATGGAACTGTTTAAATTGAAAATTTTGGAAATGCATATTTTATTTTTAAAATTTTTTGAAAATTCGATTAAAGTAGCACCTCAATTTGAAGCAGGTACCCTAACGTGGATCTCTTATTATTAATACTCTCTATTTAGTATGCATTAGTGTAACTATTAATATTAAGTGGTTATTTTCTTGAACATGAATCCTCTTCCTAATGCTGATTTTGTTAGAGAATTCGAATAACTACATTTATATGTTTTTAATTAGGATAGTACATAAGCTAACTCACTAAACTAATTTAGATTTGTATCTAAAAAGAGTAGTACTCCTACATTATTTTGTTTCGCAATTGGTGAGAAAGTCTCTTGGTAATCCAACGTCTGAGTATATCCTTTTACTATAAGTCTTACTTTGTATCTTTCAATTGGTCCATTAATTGAGAACACTAATCTATAACCTATTGTCTTTTTCCCTTTAGGTAGTTACACTAATGTCCATGTCTCATTCTTTTGCAAAGTTTCCATTTCCCCAGTTAATGCTTGGATCCACTTGTAGTCTTCCATTGTCCTTTGTCATTCCAATGTATATATTCATTAGATATCTTCCAAAGAAATCCTTTGGGAGACTATAATATTTTATTCATTGAGACGATTAGCAATTACATATGCTATTTTTTCCTCTACACTTTGGTGAGTACCTATTTGGTGGCTTTCTTATATTGTGCCTAAATAGCCAATTTAAGAACATTAGAATCATGAAAGTCAGGAGAAGAGTTAAGATTTTGTAAATTAGGAATTTAGAAAAATCATTTGGTACCTAGGCGCTTCTTGGGCTGTTCAATCTCTACACTATCTAAGAAATGCCACAATTGTTGATTAGTATGTACGGGTTCAGGTCTAGATATGATAGGCTCAAACTATACTACCTTAGATTGCATCGACTTTTCATGTTGCATAGCTATGGACTATGCAAAATTACATAGACATAAGTGGCTACATAGTTATAGGAGTTGAACTAACATAGTAGGAGCTATTCCCCACACATCTAAATGAACTAAAGCAAATAGGGATTCATATTTATCTAACCTTAGAGAATAAGACACATGGTGACTCTTAGCTTGGACATACGTTTCACGTTCAATAATTGACTTATGTAATTTAGAAAATAGTTCAGGAAATAATTACTTTAAATAACCAAAAGATAAATGTCTTAAAGTCTTATGATATAATCTATTTCTCCTTATTACTAGCTTGGTGCACAGTATTTACCTTCCTAACACCTAAGTCATCCATGTGGTGTAGCTCCCTTTTTAGTATCATGACCTATGATCTCTTTAGTGAGAATATCCTGAAATATGTAGAATATATGGTACATTAACGCACAAAATTTTAATTCCTCAGTTGTTTATCCAACATATATCAATTTATTTGTGAGGGATGGAATAAATAAAGTATTTATTAATAAAAGGGAAGGTGATAGTATCACTGTTCCTACCTGATAAGGATGGAAGTTGTGTTTTATTATATTGGGTTGGAATTTGGGGTGGGTCGACATGTCTGGTTAGATGGTCAAACTCCAAAAATACTTAGCTTGAGATCTGTAATCATGAGTAAATGTCAGGCTAGCCGAGATGCCCTAGGTTAACACATTCCAATGCTTAAGTCAATGTTTGATCAACCAAAAAACTGAGCAATAGAGTAAGAGCTTTTTATTGATATGTCTAAGATGCCCTTAATATTTAGACAGGCTCTTGTCCCTATATGGGGGGCATTAGGTCTTCTCACATTTGAGTACTATTCCAAGTGACTTCATCTTCAGCTTTTATGGGCAGGATAGTACACAAAGGTGGCACACCTCCTACCTGGCATGGCATAAGAGGCGGTATTAGGGTGGCATATGCCATTAATACGAAGGTATGTCGCCTGTCAGAGTATTAAATGCAATAGAGAAAAAATTCTGCAGTAAGTCAACCAGCCAAGTTGATACCTAAATCAGAACATGAGTTATTTACATTCATGTGGGGTTGGTCGACCTCATCCATTCTACCTGTGCCATGGTTGAGTGGAACTAATATTGCCTAGGGCAAGGGCACGAATAGAGCCTAGGAGGTCAAGTAAGGTCGACACCAAAATTAGACCGTAATCATGAGATGGGCTTCACACATCATACATGAGTAGATAGTTGTTGGGTTAGGCCTATTAGGTTTTCTCATATCATGAGTCCCCCCACTTTTGAATTTCAATCGAGATAATCGACAAAAGGGATTAGGGAGTAGAACATTGAGAAGTAGCGATGCTCAGTAGATGAGAGTTTGCGTATTCGACTAAGGTTTATTACATTTAATGCATCTGTTATATTAAGCCATGCGAAATGCCAAATGATGGCTGCACTATTATTACAGACATTTAGATTCCTTTGCCTAGGTGCTTATAAATAAGTGTGGTCAAAACCTTTATTTTCACCCATACTGCTTTGAGTCTAGTCGAGTTCTATTTCACTATGCTTTTTGCCTACTATTCCGTGCCTTAGATTTTCGTTAAGACCATGTAAGTTTTTCTCTTAGCTTATTTCAATCATAATGCTTCTTTAAATATATTAGGTGTGTACGATAATGTGGGTAGCCAAAGGAGTGATAGTGAGGTTACTAGGTCAGGTTGAACTCCACTTCAAGGGGAGGGTGGTAGTGAAAGCACGTCGAGTATCTATTCGAGCAATAGCTCAACCTCTAACAGTTCAAGTGATGAATGCACTGTTGTTGGAGGAGGTACTGGCTTGAGTCATGTGTTGGTGCCTTGTGGTCGACTTTTTACCTTGAACTATTATAGTGAAATAGCATAAAAAATTACTCCTGTTGCCTTGTACACATCAGGGAGCTCTATCACGTCCCTCTTGAGTATGAGTTAATAGTCCCTAGTCCTTGAGATAGGATGCATCAATCTCCCAAGGGGTGTATCACTCTATTCAAGGAGGCTTTTAGGTATGGCCTTAGGTTCCATCTTACTCCAGCAATAGTCCACCTGTTAACAGATCTAGAGGTCTATATAACACAGTTGTTACCAAATTATTTCTTGACCATATATAGTTTCACAATTCTTATGCATTTATTTGGCCACCCAGCGTCATTTGTTAACTTCTCCAATCTCTTTTACCTTTTGATGTCCTAGAAATTGGATAGCATCGATGAGTCAGGCTTTAATTACCTCACTACTCAATCTTGTCAAAACATTTTTGTCACACCGTCTTTCTCCTATGCCCAAAAATGGAAAAAATTATTTTTTTGTATGTTCAAGGGCCTGGGGGGGTTCAATATTCTGAGGGGGTAGTGGATGTATGGTTCATGTCCAAATACCTGGTAATTTGACTCCAACTTAGCCTAATACCTTCATTCGAGATTTAATCGAGTCTGGTCAGATGGAGGCCTTGATGTTTATTGAGGAAAAGAGTTTAGTGTTCACTGGCTTGTCACCAGCCTAGTTGGACTTACTAGAAAATGATCGACTAGGTAAAAAGCACTATTAATTTTGTGAATTTACTTATTTGCATGCATCTTTGTGTTTGATCTTAATCATTTCTTTTTCTATTGCTTACTGTGTTGGCAGATCGCACAAAGACAATGAATTGTGCAAGGCAGAAGATTTGGCCGAAGCAAAAAGAAATAAAAAGTGTTTTCATGCTAGACAGCTCGACGAGAGGCTACTTTGGTCATGGCCCCATCACTCCCAAATAGCGCAACTATCTCTATTTATGTCGCCTGCCCAACCTATGGCGATAATGAACAGTAGCTTCATTGGCTAAGGTAAAAGGCAAGTGGTCGAGTAGAAAGGTCCTGCTTAGAAGAGAGATGTAGTCGAGAGGGGTAAGGGCAAAACTGCAGCATCTGGCCAGCCTATGGGTTACAATTGTTTGGGCGGTATGGGGACAACGTGTTATTCCAACTATTAGCAGGGTCTACTAATGTTGCGACACTAAAGGTGATGATAGCTGGATTATTTGCATTTGACCAGCTGGCTAACCACATGAATATGGTAAGTGTATGATCGATTCGCATGCTTCGTTAAATGTTATTTGCTAGTCGAGCCTAGTTTACTTATGTAAAATTTTTCTCTTTCAGGGGAGCCAGTTGGGCTACCATTTTTATAGGAGATTGGAGTTGGCTCTAGCCGACTATGAGTAGCTATAAGAAGGGAGGGATCTGGAGACTCTAAGGGTACAGCTTAAGTCTTCTCAAGCTAAGGTCAAATAGTTAACAAAAAAGGTTGAGGGCCTTAAGAATCAACTTGTGACGAAGGATAACCAGTTGGTCTTTGCTATTGCCGAGAAGAGCAAGATGGATGGGCTGTTGTATCAAGCCAGAATAGACGCGCAGCATAACTATAATTCTCATTGGATAGTGGAGTACAATTTAGCCATTCAAGATGCTCAAGTAGAATTTTATTGGAAGCTTCTACTTGTGCGATAAAAGGCCGTGTAACAGTTTATGCTGTGTTTGGCATTTCAGGACGCAAGCATTGTCTTCTCATTGGATGACGCTAAGAGTGCATTCGATAAAGTGGTGAAGCAGCTGGAGTATCTGGGCTACGCTTTTCAAGCAAACAATAAAGATTGCATCAACCCCATCCTAGATGAATAGCTGCAGATATAACCCAAGCTCGATGAAGCGGTAGCTAAAAAAAGAGTTGTAGGAACTGTCCCAGTCAAACCCCGAACTGAGGCGCTAAGAAAAGAGGCTGAGGTGGCAAAGAAGCTAGCCATAGTGGCAAATGAGTTTGATTTTGTGAACAACTTTACTTTCAAGATTTACAACGGCATCATCGACATCACTCAGTTTCTACCACTTGCTATAGTAATGTTTTGGTCGATGAGGTGGGATCGTCCCGACCAACCTAAGTTGCTATCCCATTCACTACTGTTGGGCTCGAGCAGGAGGTAAATAGCCCAATGGTAGTTCCTACCTCTCAAGCAACGAGCTTGATCAGGCCATAGAAGATAGTGCTCGGGGGGCACAAAATGAAAGCGCGAGGTCAGGCAACCATTGAAGTTTTATTGCATATATCTGCTCACCTTGCGAGGTGCTTCTTTGTAATTTTCTCTTCTTTTTTTTAGCAAGGTTGTAATTGAAAGCTTACAAATCGAATGAAACATCATTTTATGCTCATCGATGTGTACTAATAAGTTTTGCTTTTTGATTAATGCTTTCATTTTTGTCCAATGTAGATCATTGATGAACAAAAATTTGATCACAGATAACATAACTCCAAAAATAAGAATCATGGTCAATTTAAATCGACGAATGCAAACATAATGAAATTGATCCAAGATACTGATCGACTTTGGGGTTGATTTAAGCTATTATTGTTGCATTGAAACGAGTGCTTTTGTCGAAACAATCATATTAACTTATTGCTCCTCATAAAGTTATCTCTAACTATAGGGTTAAATTTTTAGTTTGCTGCGAATGAACCAGAACTTTTACAATTTTTAGTGCGTGATCGATTAAGACTGATTGATCATGAGTGTAATAATTAATCACATTATCATAATATTTTCACAAGGTTCTCCTCAACTATGTGATCGAGTCCTTAATGAGTTTATTAGCTTAAGTGCTAAATAGTTTTTACTCATTTTAGTTGGCCTTAATGGCGACTACAAACTTCAAGTTGACTCGAGCAGAAAAACCTCAATTTAGTAGCTTGAGGTCATTGTTTATATCGACTGCAGGGTCGACTATGAATGTCAGGCTGAAAAGGCCTTGATTATGTGGCTTGAAGATGTTGTTTATGTCAACTATAGGGTCAACTGTAAGTGTTAGGCTGTGAAGCCTCGATTTGGCAACTTGAAGCTGTTGTTTTGGTTGATTATGAGTAGACTGTAAGTGTTGGGTTGAGAATCCTCGATTTGGCAATTTGAAGTCATATTTTGGTCAACTACAGGGTCGACTGTAAGTGTTAGGCTAAGAAACCTCAATTTGGCAACTTGAAGCTGTAATTTTGGTCAACTACAAGGTAGACTATAAGTGTTTGACTCATTTTGCTTAGTTGAGAACATGTTCCAGTAGTGCGAGTGAATAGTTATAGAAAACATAAGAACTTCATTTACATAATGCAATACAATGGAGACTCAAAGTCTCTTCATACATAAAACATCTTTAAATTTATAGCATTCCAAGGTCATAGGAGCTTGTTGTCATTCATGTATGCGAGTTGATATGCATTGTGTTTTAATACCTTAACCATGAAGTAAGGTCTTTTCTATTTTGGGTTGAGTTTGCTAATATTCTTCGACACTTCTACTTTTTTGAGAACAAGATCACCAACTTTGAAACTATGGGTTGAACTTTTTTGTTGTAATGCTCTGTCATTTTTTATCTGTGCATTACATTATGTTGTATGCTTCTTATTGCAGCTCGTCGATGGTTTCCAAGTCAAGTTTCGTTTTAGAATTATTTCTGATTGGGTTGAAATAGATCACTCGAGCTGTGTGTTGTAACAATTTGAATGGGATAACTGTTTCAGAATTATAAACCAAAGCATAAAGGTTATAACCTGTAACCATTCAAGAGGTGGTTCTGTACACCTATAATACTCTGGAGAGGTCAACCTAGTCCATTCTAGTCATGCTTTAAGGTAGTCGAGGATGGTTCTATTTGTCACCTTAATCTGGCCATTAGCCTGTGGGTTCTCGACTGAAATAAAGTGTTGATGGATTCCTAAAGCTTTGCACCAATTTCTTGTGTTTTTGCTCTAAAACTAGGTTCTATTGTTTGAGATCAGGACCTTGGAGAGACTAAAACAGCAAACAACGTTCTTCCAAATAAATCTCTTGATGGTCGATCGATTATTTTTGGGGTTGTTTCGACCTCAACCCATTTGGTGAAGTACTCAACTACAATAATGGTAAATTTTCTTTAGCTTGATGTCTTTGGCAAAGACCCAACTATGTCGATCCCCCATTGGTCGAGTGGCCTGCGACCTGCACATTTACCATTGATGAGAGGGGTTGGTGTGGCATGTTCAAATAGACTTGGCAGGATAGGTACCTTCTAGCAAAGTCAACGGCGTCCTTTAATAGTGTTGGCCAAAAGTACCTATATCTGATAACCTTAAGTGCTAGAGATTATCCTCCAGAATGATTTCCATAAATGCCTGCATGGATATCTTGTAAGACCACATGAGCTTGGTGTGGATCCAAGCACCTTCAAAGTGGTCCAAAAATTGACTTCTTGTAAAGTTGATTGTGCTTATCAAAAACAAATTTGGATGCTTGATCTCTAAACCCCATGTGCCTTATTTTTGTCTTCAAGAACTGCCCCCTAACTCAAGTAGAGCTTTATTGCATCCTGCTAAGAAAGAAGTAGCTTCTTCGATGTTTCCCATAAAATTCTGGTTGAGAGCACCTATGGTTGGTTTGCTTGCAACCAAAAATATTATTATTCTATCTCTAGTCTCTTTTGTTGAGCTAGTGAATTTAGATAGGGCATCGGCGCACTCGTTCTCTATTTGGGGTACCCAACTAAGGGTGAATTTTTTGAATGACTGCTATAACCTTTTCAACTCGGCTAAGTATTGCCTAATCATGGAGTCCTTGGCCTTGAAGTTCTCCTCAATATGTTCTGTGACTAGCTAAGAATCTATGATTGCTGCTAGTTGCTCGACCCTACGATCTGTTACCATCCTCATTCCCATAAAGAGGGCCTCATATTCAGCATCACTATTGGTGATTGGGTAATCGAGCTTGATTGCAAAGTCATACTCCTCCACTAATGGAAAATAGAGTGAAACACCTATCCTTCCTCCTGAAGTGGTTATTGACCCATCGACGTGCAAAGTTCACACAAGAGGGGTGTTACTATCTTGATTGAGGAGGTCAAGTCACTCAATGATAAAATTGACTAAAACCTGTGCTTTTATAGCTATTCGAGGTTGGAACATGATATCAAATTCTCCCAACTTAATTTTCCACTCGGTCAATCTTTCTGACGTATCTGATTTTGAGAGCACTAATTTCAACAGCTGGTTTATCAATACTATAATCACATGGGATTGAAAGTATGGTCATAGTTTTTAAGCTATGGTGACCAAGGCAAGAGCAAATTTCTCAATCTCTAGGTAGTTGTACTCTGGGCCTTATAATGCCTTGCTGCAGTAATAGATAGGTCAATGATTTCCAACCTTCGTTTAGACCAAGACTGAACTAATCGAGGATGCAGACACAACCAAGTACATGTGTAGAATTTTTTCTAACTCTAGTTTGGCGAGCATGGGTGGCGAAGACAAACATTGCTTGAGTTTGATCAAATCCCGGTCACACTATTCTATCCATTGGAAGCCTAATTTCTTCATGTTCCTAAGTGTCTTGAATAAAAGTAGGTTCTTGTCGACCAACCGAGCTATGAACCTGTCAAGAGCTATGATCCTCCTAACCATATGTTGTACATCCCTGACTATTCGAGGTGGGATGATGTCTAAAATTACCTAAATTTCTATAGATTTGCTTCAATTCCCTTTTAACTAACCATGTAGCCCAGGAACTTGCCTCCTTAAACCCCAAAGATACATTTGTTAAGGTTTAACTTCATGCCCGAATGCCTACAATATGGAAAATGTGTGGTTGAGGTCAAGTAGATGATTCTTAGCTAACTCTATCTTGATAATCATGTCATCGACGTATACTTCCATAGACTTTTCAGTTTCATTTTTGAACATAAAGTTTACTAGTCTTTGGTAGGTTGCACCTACATTTTTGAGTTCAAAAAACATGACCAAAAAATAGTAAACCCTATTAAGGATAATGGATAAGGTCTTATCCCTATTTTTAGGTGCTATGAATATCTAGTAATAGCCTTAAAAAGCATCCATCACACTCAATAATTCACAGCCAACAATAGAATCAACTAGCAAATCTATGCAAGGTAAGGGGTAAGGATCTTTAGAGCAAGCTTTATTCAAATCGGTAAAGTTATTACACATATGCTATTTTTCCTCATTCTTAGGGACAAGTACAACATTATAAAGCTAAGAGGGTAGTGAATATCTACAATCTATCCTATATCTAAGAGTTTGTTGACTTTTTCTTCAATGATCTGGCACCTTTCAGCATTGAAAGTCCTTATTTTTGCTTTACTGGCTTGTACGAGGGGCACATATTGAAGCAGTGGATGATGACACTGGGGTCAATTCCATGGAGGTCAGATGCTTTCCATGCAAATATATTGATGTTTCTATACAAAAAATTGAACATATGACACTCTATGTGGTGGCCTATGTCACTTTCGATCCTGGTAGTCTTGTCGGGGTTCCCAACTTCCAATTTAATTGTTTTAAACTCCTCGATGGGCTCAAGTTAGTACTGGTTGAGTGAGATAATTGACTAGAAGAGTAAGAGTGTATAGTGTATATGGCATACCTGAAGGGTGACTGACAATGAGGTATTTATAGCCTTTTCCCAATGGATAATATGTTTAAGATGTCTCTATCAAGTATAGAGGGCTCTTGTCCTTGTTTGAGGTTTATTAGTCTTTTTTAATCCTAGTACTATTCAAAGTGGCATCATCTCTTGCTTTCCAGGATGAATAGTACTCTAGGGGTACGCCTCCTTGATAAAGTTGGTGGCAGAGACTGTACTGGAATGGTACGCGCTATTAATGTAAAGGCACACTGCCTGTCAACGTATTGAATGTGGTGAGGATGTGAATCAGCACTGGAGTAAGCATTTTGGTCGATTATTATCGATCAGACAGGATGGTCAACCAGAGAGATAGTTGAACGGACAAAGTGGCTTGAAGCTTCCCGTTAAGTGCGGCCAAGAACTATTCACTCAACCAAGTTGTTGTGGTCGAATGATCCAACCCAGCTAGGTCTAAAAGCGTCATTAGGCTTTAGATATTAAATGGGCTTGAAAACCCTCTCTGAAGTTGATAGCTTATTGGGTTGGGCTTATTGGGCTACCCCATATCATAGGAAGGAGTAAAAAGTAGAAAACTGAATGACGGTTATGTAGATTCAACCAAAGTTTTTGGACTATTGACCAGGGTTTTTAAATTTTTTATTGGAGTTTTTTAATACTCGATCGAGTTTTTTGAATACTCGACCAGGGTTTTATGCTTTTAATACGTCAATTACATCGCAGTATACAAAGTGCCAAAAGGCTACAGTACAATTATTACTGCTGCTTAAGTTCCCGCATCCAAATGCCTATAAATAGGTGGGGTAGAAACATTCATTTTTCACTTTTACTAAATATAGTCTAGTCAAGTTCTTGCTTTCAAAGTCCTTTAACCCTTTTTGCACTTTAGAGTTTTCAAGCGATCAACTGTAAATTCTTCGTTAAGCTTTTGTTTCTCTTCATTTTTCTTTGTAAAGATGTCAAGTGCATCAGATAGTGAGGACACTAGGTCCTAGAGTGTATAGTTCTATGGGAGGTTGGGGGTGAAAGTGCATTTGAGAGCATATCTAAGAGCACCTTTAATAGTTTGTCAACGATAGCTCGACCTTTAGCACCTTGAGTATTAAGAGGGCTGTCTTTGGGGATGAAGCTGGCCCAAGTGAAGTGCCAGCATAGCGCGGTTGATTATTTACGTCAGACCATTATGGTGAAATAATCTCCAAAATCTACCCCGCTGAGATATACCATATTCTGGATAAATATGAACTCTTGGTGCTCGGGCCCTAGGGTAGGATGCATTGACCTCCATGAGGGTACATAATGGTGTTTGAGGAGGAATTTAGGTGCAGTCTTAGGTTTTCTCTAACACCAGCCATAGTCGATCTCCCGAAGGGTCTTGAGGTCTATATAACGTAATTTCTACCCAACTACTTCACCACCATATATAGTTTTACTGTGCTAATGCATCTGTTTGGCCAAGTAACCTCTTTTGCCAATTTTTCCAACTTGTTCCATCTGTCCATATCCCAAAAGTTAGGTAGTACCGAAGAGTTTGGGTTCTATTATCTGATGGCATGTTCGCGTCAAAAATTCCTGGTAACCCGCTCTTCATCATATGGCCTGGAGTGAAAAAAATACTTTCTGTATGTTTGAGGGCCTGGTAAGTTTTATATTTCTAGAGGTTGGTGGAAGGGGCACGTTGATATGCTTGGGAACTAAATGCCTAGCTAGCCCAACACTTTTTTTCGAGATGTAATCGAGTTTGGGTAGATTGAGGCCTCAGTTCTAGTCGATGAGAGATGTTTGGTACTAGCTGGCCTATCGCTAGTCAAGCTCGACTTGCCCGTGGGTGACCATCTAAGTAAAGATCTTTGTCGACTGTGATAATTATAGATTTCTATCTTTCTACTCGATTCTTATCATTTTTGCTTTATCCTTTATTGAAAGATCGAGAAGAAATTATGGCTCATAGTCAACAAAAAGCATTGGCTAGGGCCCAGATGAGTGATAAAGTCGTCAAGTGACTGCTCAACGAGATACACCTACAGCAGAATCAACCGCCTTGACTGTCACCCCGCTCTACCCCAAATAGAGTAGATGCCCCAATCTATTCAATCAGCAGAGGATGTTTGCAATAGCCCTATAGGTCGGGGTAAAAGATAGATGCCAAGCAAGGAGGCTCGATGTCCAAGAGGATAACGGGCGAGAAAGGTAAGAAAAAGATAGTTACTGACTTTGACTTGTTTGGCAAGCATGGCAATGGGGTTTTGTTCCAAATTCCCAAGTTGCCGTCCCCTCGATTTAGACCTAATCCCACCATGGAGATAACAAATTCCAGCTCCATTATAGCATCGAGGATGATAGGCGCTGATGTGCTCAAGTGTATGGTGATTTGGCTTTTTTTTGCTGATCAGTAGAGATTCATAGGCTTGAGCCAAGTCGGCATTCTCAAGGCTTTAGCCTACCATTGCAACGTGGTAAGTATAAGGTCAACTATTTTCTCATCAAGTTCTGCTTTCAACCAGTTATATATTACTTATTGATAATCTCTATTTCAAGTGAGCCATCTTGGGTACCACTTTTACTGCCAGTTGGAGTTGGCCCTAGCAAACTGCGAAGAGTTGTGAGAGGGAGGAGAGTTAGAGACCTTCAAAGTTCAGCGTGAGTCTTCCCAACTCCAAGTTGACCAGCTAACAAAGGAGGTGTCTGACCTCCAAGAACAACTTAATGCTAAAGCCCAGCAGCTAGTCGAGGCTATTGAAGAGAGGAGTCGAATGGACTCCATGCTGAAAAAGGCTCATCTAGATATACAAGTGAGCTACTCCTCTAGTCGATCGATCGGCTATGCTATTGCGCTCGATGAGGCTCAAGCGGCGTTCTCTCTATAGCTCCTAATGATACAGTAAGAGGTAATAGAACAGTTCATGCTAAGCTCGACCTTTCAAGATGCAAGTGTAGTTTTTTTGATCGATGATGCCCGCAACACGTTTGAAAAGGCGGTAAAGCAGCTTAGGTACTTGGGCTATGCTTTTTGGGCAGAAGACAAAGATAGTATAAGCCTTACCTAAAACTAGAAGCTGCAGCCTTATCCAGAATCTGAAGAGGCTGAGGTCGAGGCCAAGCTAGCTGAACTGACAAGTAAGTTCACCTTCGCTAAGGACCTTTTTTTCCAAATGAAGGATGTGCAGGTCAACGTCACGCAGTACGTGCTGCGCTTAACTAATTTCATGGATGATGTTGCAAGGCCCTCGTGGCCAGCTTAAGCAGTTCTACTACTTGCATCAGCGATGCTAGAGCCTGACCAGGACTCACGAGAAGGTGCTCAAGCAGGTCGATCTGAGGGTGCTAGGTTGAGCCAGACTTGATTTTAAGGTTGTAATGAACACTTTCTATGAATGAAATATTATTTTGATATCTCTCTTGTCGAATGAAATCAACTTCATAGCTTTCTTGCTGAATGAAATTGTGTCATCGCAATTGTATGGTTGATAAGTTAAGAATGATGTTAGTTAATAAGAAAACCCAACAACTTTATCGTCGACTTAGGTTACTGTTGAGATATGTGTATGGTCTTGTCAAAGTGCATTTAATAATTTATTTTCACAACTTTGCTCATCTTTATAGTCGATTTTCATTATTTTATGGTCAAATTTTGAATGAAACTATGTCGTCGCAATTGTATGGTTGATAAGTTAAGAACGATGTTAGTTAATAAGAAAACCCAACAACTTTATCGTTGACTTAGGTTACTGTTGAGATATGCATATGGTCTTGTCAAAGTGCATTTAATAATTTTTTTTCACAACTTTGCTCATCTTTATAGTCGATTTTCATTATTTTATGGTTGACTTATTGATTGACTTCTGAGTCAATTGTATGGTTTGGGCTAAAAAACCTTAAGTTGGTAGCATGTAGCTATTTTTGTGTTGACTGCATGATCGACTTAGAACTTAGGCTTGGAGCCTTGAATTGGAAACTGGAAGCTATTTTTAGGTCGACTAAGGAGTCGACTTGAAATTTCAGTTGACTATAGAGTCAACTTGAAACTTGATCTAGCAGCATGAAGCTACTTTTAGGTTAACTATGGGGTCGACTTGGAACTTAATTTGACAGCGTGAAGCTACTTTTGGGTCAACTCAAAACTTAATTTGGCAGCATGAGGCTATTTTTAGGTCAACTTTGAGGTCGGCTTAAAACTTAAAGTGGTGCGAGGTGGATGCAACTGTAACAATACAAACAAATGGTAGCAGTATTGCTGGAACTTTATTTATATCATAGAATATGATGATTATTACAATGTGCTTTTATAGATAGAATTTCTTTAAGTTGATGGCATTCCATGGACAAAGAAGCTCATTCCCATTGATATTAGCAAATCAATAAGCGTTATGCTTTGACACCTTCACAACGGTATAGGGTTCCTCCTATTTTAGGTCGAGTTTGCCAACATTCTTGGACACTTCTACCTTTTTTAGAACGAGGTCCCCAACTTTAAAGTGGTGCAGCTTAACCATTTTATTGAAGTTGTCTACCATCTTTAATTTGTAACACTACATGGTGTTATAAGCTTCTTGCCTTAACTCATTGATAGTCTCAAGGTCAAGCTTTCTTTTTGATATGTTTATGAGTGGGTGGAAATGAATCACTTGAGTTGTATGTTGTATGATTTCTGTAAGGATGATTGCCTCAAACCCATAGACCAAATTATGAGGGCTGTGACCTGTGGCTGTGTGGGGGGTCATCCTATATGCCCATAACACTATTGGTAGGTCATCTGCCCAATCAACCCAATATTTTGTATCTTGACTTTCAAATGGTCGAGAATCCTTCTGTTTTTCACCTCTGTTTGGTTGTTTGACTGAGGGTTACCCACAAAGTAAAATGTTAGGTGATTTCCAAGGCCTCATACCAACTTCTGGTACTTCTGCTTTGGAATTGAGTCCCATTGTCTGAAATAAGGATCTTAGGTAGGCCAAAATGATACATGATGTTTTTGCAGGTGAAACTCTTGATGACCGCATCGATTATCTTTGGGACAGCCTCAGCCTCGACCCATTTGGTAAAATACTCAACCACCATGATTATAAACTTTTACTAACTTGTTGACTTTGGTAATGAGCCCAAAATATCGATCTCCTACTGATTAAATGGCCAAAAAATTTGAACATTGACCATGGACATAGCTGGTTGATGCAGGAGGTTCGAATGAACTTGGCATGATAGACGTTTTAAGAAAAATCAATAGCATCTTTCGGTAATGTCGGCCAAAAATATCTATACTTGATGATTTTATGCGCAAAGCATCTTTCTCTGGAATGGTTTCCACACATGCCTGCGTGGATATCTTGCAATACTTCAAGAGCTTAGTTAGAATCCAAGCACCTTAAAGGTGGTCCAGAGATCGACCTCTTATACAATTGGCCATGCTTGTCGAGTGCAAATTTAGCAGCTCATCCACAAAGGCGATGAGCCTCATTCTTATCTTTAGGGACTGTGTCATGACTTAAATAGAGTTTTTTCGAATCTTGCCATGAAGAAATTGTCTCTCTGATGCTCCTTACCATGTTCTCCTCGAGCGGACCGATCGAGGGCCTATCAGTGACTAAAAAAGTTATCATCCTGTCTCATATGACTTTGGCTGAGCTAGCAAATTTAGATTTTGGATAGAGTATCCACACGCTCATTTTCAAATCGAGGTACCTAATTGATGGTGAATTTTTGAATAATTATTGTAATTTTCTAACCTCTACTAAGTACTAGCCCATTGTTGAATCCTTGGCCTCAAAATTTTTCTCAATTTGTTTTGCTACAAATTGGGAGTCCATGATCGCAACCAGGTGATCGACACCTTGGTCGAGTGCCATCCTCATTCTAGTGATGAAGGCCTCTTATTTTGCCTCATTATTAGTAACTGCACAGTCAAGTTTGATGGCAAAATCATACTCCTTCGCTGTCAAGGAATGGAGAGCCACTCTGGCTCTCTCTCCTAATGTGGTCGATGATCTATCAACGTGCAAAGTCCAAGTGATAGAGGCTTCATTGCTTTTTTCAGGCAGGTCAACTTGTTTGGTGATGAAGTTTGCCAAGACTTGCGCTTGATGGCTGTTCTAGGCTGGAAGATGATATCAAATTCTCCCAATTCAATGGTCCATTTCGTTAACTTCCCTGATATGTCTAGCTTTGACAACATATGCTTCAACGGTTGGTTGTTCAACATTATCATGGAATGAGACTGGAAATATGAACACAACGTGCCAAAATGATGAGGTTGAAAGTTGTATTTAGTGAATTTGGTAGTGTTTAAGCTAATTTGACCAAGGAGGTCAATCGATCTAACAATAATATTCTTCTTGGGTTGAGATCTGCAACCAATAGTAAACGTTAAACTAGTCGAGGTGCCCTTAATTAGACACTCCGATGCTCAAGTTAGTATTGGTCAAGTGAGATAATTGAGCAGCAAAGTAAGAGCATATAGTATATATGGCATACCTGGAAGATGACTAATAGTGAGATATTTATAGCCTTTTCCTAGTGGATAATATGTCTAAAATACCTCTATCAAGTGTAGAGGGCTCTTATCCTTGCCTGAGGGTTATTGGTCTTTTCCAATCCTAATACTATTCCAAGCGACATTATCTCATGCTTTTCAAGGTGAATAGTACTCTAGGGGTGCGCCTCCCTAATAGGATTAGTGGCAAAGTTGGTGGCAAAGACTGTACTTGGATGACACACACCATTAATATGGATGCATGCTGCCTATTAGAGCATTGAATATGGCAAGGATATGAGTCAGCGTCGAAGTGAGCATTTTGATCAATTATCATCAACCAGATAGGGTGGTCAACCAAAGAGATAACTGAATGGACAATGTGGCTTGAAGCCTCCCGTTGAGTGCGGTCGAGAACTATTCGCTCGACCAGGTGGTTGTGGTCAAATGACCCAACCCAGTTGGATCCAGAAGCACCATTAAGCTTTGAATGTTAAGCGAGCCTAAAAACCTTCTCTGGAGTCGATAGATTGTTGGGCTGGACTTTTTGGACTATCCCATATTACTAAATAATAA
Organism: Jacaranda copaia; assembly: GCA_014898725.1. NCBI lineage: Eukaryota > Viridiplantae > Streptophyta > Magnoliopsida > Lamiales > Bignoniaceae > Jacaranda > Jacaranda copaia. The sequence goes on along the minus strand of JACGDI010005219.1, from coordinate 835,770 downwards.
CTTCAGTTTTTTGGACGGTTGCCGCAACAGGTTAGTCTCACAAGATGAGAAAACAGTGTTGCTTCTATTGTATTTTTCTAGGTTGTGGAAGAAAAGTGTAGGTATAAAAGGTAGTCGGCCACTTTATGTGGTGACGGGGGAGAAGACATTGTTAGGGCACAGTGTACACTACAAAAAGATGTAATATTAATGACAAAAATTAACAATACAAAAAATATCACTAAAGATATATTTTAACTGATAATTATTTTTGTAATGTTATTGGTGGTACTTTTTAAATTTGTCATAATATAATTTAATGGAGATAAGATTAATGATATTTAATGACATATATATATATAGTGAAAATAAAAAATGTTATTATAATTAGTTTTTACTGTTGCTATTATCAATAACAACAAGATAAATACAATTTTGATACTATAAAATTTGTTAAATTATTATTGAGAAAAACAAAAAAAATTGCTATTTAAAATATTGATGTGACTAAAATGGATTTAAAAATATTTTGATAATTTGACTAAATATGATCAATGAATTATAAAATTAATTAATTGAATAAATGTGCCAAAGACCCAAAAGACAAGATAAACCTACAAAAAGAATAGGACAATTTTCATGGGCCTAATTTCATCAAAACTAAATACCAAATCCTAAAGGGAAACCTATGGGACACAAAAAATCATTTGCTAAATTTCTCAAAATAGATGAACTCTCGAAAAAAGCATTATCTCTGTGCGTATTCTTAAGAAGACAAACTCTAGGTCTCCCTATATGCATTCTTGAAAAGACGAATCAACACTCTGCTTTCTTTCAAAAAGGACGTTGCTCCATTTTGAATAGCATTACATATATAATTAGTGATAGTTTTCATATTATCAACTATTATTTTGCTACTAATTTATTTTTTATTTTTGTAGTGGTAATAAAGGGGAGATATCTAGCCAGAGAAGATTGATTTCTTCTTGAAGAGTTACATCCCAAAGAATAGGCTTTAAATGTGATAGGAATAGGTTTTGAAAATTGAGAGAGAATATAAATAAATATTTGGATAATATATTTTTTAAATAAAAATAAGTATTATTTTGGTAAAAATATAGAAGAATTTATAGTTTTTTATTTTGAAATTAGAAAATGAAAACACACTTTCCGAACGAACCCAAGGGGATATAGAGGCTGTAAATCTTAAGTTCTATTCAAGATACTATTGAAGTCTACAATATATCCTCCCCCACGGCCAACCTTGACGACCTGTCTAAGTTGACTAAGATTTGGATGACTTTAAAATCATGTTGTCCCTTAGCCCTTGGCCGTTAGCCCTTTAAAATAGGAGATGAAATATAAAATGAAATAGAAGATACAAAATATTTCTCTTCCTCTTTTTTGTTTTGCGGAAAGTGGTTTTGAAATTATTAATTCATGATGACAGAGAAACACAAGGCCTTGAAGGCAGTTTCTAGGCTCTCAGGACTCTTATCTTTCTCGTTTCCCTTTTCTTTGGTTGCTCATGATGTAGTTTAAAATTTAAATTTTTGGAGGGTGAGATTGAATTTTTAAATATTATCATTAGTAAAACAAAATTTTTAAATTTTAATAGAGCCTTATAAAGATATGAGTGGAGTAAATTAAATACATTTGATATATTTACATCAAATTAAAATAAGAGATGAGATAGAGAATGAAATAGAAAATCTTGTTCCTATTCTTATGCTGTTTTCTGAGTTCTCCTTGTGCAGGTGTAGAATCCCAAGCCATGGACATGAAGGAGAGGAAATTAACAGTAGTAGGGGATGTTGATCCAGTTAAAGTGGTGAACGAATTGAGCAAATCTTGGCACACAGAATTATACTCAGTGGGGCCTGCAAAAGAGCCAGAAAAGAAGAAAGAAGATGAGAAGAAGAAGGAAGTGAACAAATTGCTGAGCTCGTGAAGCACTACGAGAACTACAATCCTTATTACAGTCCTTCCTACCATGTTTGCTGTTTGTTTGTTTGTTGATGATAAGTCGAGACTGAGCATGATTATAATTATGTATTAGTTTGAAAATGAGTGTGGCCTCAAATTTATTTTAACTCATAAGTGGAATTGAATTCATGATTGTTGGACTTGCCCCAAATAAACCAATGGAGCCCCCACCCATAAAATACAGAGCCGGATTGACAGTATTTTTATTTTCATTCTTTAGTTTCACTATTTTTAAATGTATTTTTATTTTATTATTGTTCTGCATGTAGAAATAAAAATATGATTGGATGTATTGTAAAAATTTTCAAAACATGTTAATTAAAAATAATATTTTAATGTAATAATGTTAAATATTTTAATGATATAGTATTAATTATTATTATTATTTAATTAATTATGAACCCCAATTTTTTCTTTATTTCCCATTGACCAAATTATATTGGGATTAAAAAATATTAATAAATTTAAAGTGGACTTCATTATCTTGGAAAGATAGAAAAGGGAATAATTTATAGTTATTTAATAAGTTAGTGGATTATGATGTGATAGCATATTATTATTAAATTAATAAGTATCATAGCTTTGAAAATGATAAGTATAGGTACAAATATGAAAAAAAAAATATTTTCAATCAAAATACTTCAAACAATCGAATTTTTTATTTTGAAATAATGTAAAATGAAAAAAATATTAATTTAAAATACAACCAATTCAAGCCATAAATTTGAAATTCGCAGCCAATTCATGGTTGTGCAGTGCGTCCAAGTACCTGTCATTTGCGTCCTCCCAATGCCAATTGGTCCGCCATCCCCAACCAATCTTTGGTCCTTTCAATTAAATTACTCTTAATTTCTTAATCACTCCAGCTATAAAACAACAATATATGGATAAAATGTCAAGATGAAAAGAAAATAAAAGGAGATACGTTTGAATTTGCAAAGCTAAATTGATTTGGGTGTTTTGGCTAAATTTATTTAAAAGTTTAATAAGTTTTTATGTTTTATAAGATGTTTTTAACTTATAAGATACTGGATTTCTTTTTAAAAATAAGTTTTTTAAAGTGTTTAGATGAAATAAAATTTTAGAGCTTATAATATATTATTAATAAAAATTTTGTAATTAATATGACTAAAATTAATAAATTTTGTTAAGATTTTCAGAATAAATTAGAACTTAGGAACTCCTTATTTAAAGAAAAAAAAGGTCTTAACATCTTGTTTTATAAGTTTATAGGTTCTTTTAAAAAAACAAAAATAATTTTGATATCTTATAAGCTCTATAACATCTTATAAAATGTTTTAAAAAGCTTATAAACTCACACAAACATCCTCTAAATCTTGAATTGAAAAGGGAAATTTCGGATCATTTATTTCAATAACTTCATGCTATTCATTTGGAAAATTATGAATCAATTAACAATGATATAATGATATTATAAACTAAAGTATTAATATTATCATATATGATAAATAATATGACATAAGTCACGAAAAAGTTTTGTTAATACTGAATTGGAAAATCCAATTAATCAAGTGATAAGTAAAACTATAATAATTTTGTATTAGTTATACTTTTTAGAATATGCGCCAATTTCATAACAGTATAAACTTATTATTTAACCAAGTGTAAAATCAACTGAATAATTCTTTTTACAGTATAAATGTTGTTTAAAAAAATAAGAGAAAAAGAAAAAGTAAAAACTCTAGTTCTTTTTGATAGGGCTGTCAATGGAGCGGATTTTAATCCAAATTCAATTCGAATTCGATCTGATTATTTAGGATCTTTAACCGATAAAAAATTCGATAGATGTGATCTGATTAAAAAAGTTCGAAATTCGAAATAAATGGAGCGAATATGAATATGGCTCGATCCAATCCATTAATAATTCGAATCCAAATATATTTAATATTATACATATATATACACATAGTCCTATAATAATGTCAAAGTATATATTTGGATGAAAGAAGTAACAAACTCTTGTACAATATGAAATCATGTATTTTTCATATAAATTGTTAGATTTCGAGCCTATTTACATCATAATTATATCACTTATTTTTTAATTTTTATAACAAAAAATTATGTTGGAAGAATAATGAGCGAGAACCGAATGTCATAATATAGCAAGAATCCAATACAAATCTTGATTTGATTAGAAAGAGTTTCTTTTTATAAAACTTTGAATTTATAATTAATTGATTAAGAATCATGTATAACTATGAATTTACAATATCAAATAAGTACTATTATTAGCAATTGAATCTAAAATGTAATGATATGGTAAATGAATGTGATTGAGTTAAATTTTATTGTTGCTTTTAAGTGATCAATAGATTTGAAAATTTATTCATTAATTTGTTGTATATTTTTTTTTAAGGATAAATATTTTGAATTTGGACTCTACTAAATATTTAGAAAAATAATAAATATATAATAATTTTTGAAATATTCAGATTTGAATTTTTTCGGATATCCGACTTTTATTTGGATTCGGATATGATTATACCAATTATAAATTTGATGGATTTTGGATCAAATTTAAATCTAGCATATTACTTTCGAATTCAAATTTGAATCTAGTATAATTCGATTCGAATTCGACCCACAGTTTACTTTTTGATATTCCTTCTGAGTTGTGATGTAAAGGGCTATCTTAAAAGGGTTTCTAGTGTTTAGCTGTGTAAAGCCCATCTGCAGTGGTCCAAATTCCAAATCAGCCGAATAGATTTCTGTTGCCACTTTAACTATAGGATACAGAGATCCACAACTTCAGAATTCCGTTAGAATGATGTTTGGCTCATTATATTGCCACCTCGGGCCTAGAAAATTAGAGGAATTGAAACTTGAAATTTCAGTGGGCACGATTATTTTTAATAAACCAACAATTTCAAGTGGTAAAAGTGAAAAATTGCATCGGTAATTTTTGTTTGGTTTATCTTTGTTGATGTGATAGCGCAATGATCGTAGGAATTAATCTTTTTCATAATTTTAATAAATTATTTTTTTTTAAAAAAGGTGAAGAATCATATTTTAATTTGAACTCTTGTGAATGCAATCAGTAGGATAAAAATTAAATTTACACAAATATCCTTTAAAAAGTCATAGGTGCTTAGGAACGCAATGAGGTGAGGTGAGGTGAGGTGGGGTGGGGTGGGGTAGGGTCAAAATAATTTCCGTCCCCATGATGGGTATTTATCCCTGCTTTCCCATGGAAGATAGATACCCATGGATATCCATGGATTTGATATAATTAAAATTTATAAAATTTATAAAAAATTTAAAAATAAAAAAGTACTAAACTGTTCCAATAATGAAAACTAATTTCAAAATTAAAAGATTTTCATATATAACACACAATATTTAATTATTTTTTATAACAAAATATTATAAATAAATAATACAAAAACATAAATTTCAACAAAGTATAACAATTCCTCTAAATAGCTCTCCATTTAGGTCAGCTCCTGCAAAAATATATATAATTTATTAAAAAAATTAGTTTAATTAATTTAAATGAGTAACGGGTACCTACAAGGAAGAGGATTGTGATCCCCGCCCTTGTCTTATTTAACAATCAAGGATCAAAATTGTCCATGTTGCCATCCCCGTTCCCGTGGAAAGAAAATTCTCCTCATATCCGCCCCATCATGGGGAATTCCCACATGGGTACCCATAGGGACAGGTAATTTTGATATCCTTGTAGGTGTTGCAGATCAATGTCTTGGTCTATGGGCAAATCAATGTGGTGGTAAGCAGTAAAGGCTTAGTGATAGTGGTGATGCTTGAAGCTTATGGGCCAAGGTCTGAGATAATAAGAAAGTCTCACCAATCTTATTAGATGTATAAGTAGTCTACCTTGCTCTCATGTAGTGCAGTCAAAACAAACCAGGCAAAGCCTATGTATGAATTGATATTATATAGAATTAAATATGAGGTCCTTTTCAAACATCATTGAATAGTGGGATTTTATTTCAGGAACACGCACATATGGATATAATGGCAAGTTAAAAAATGAGTGATTTCGTACCTTTTTGCTATAGAAGTTAGTATTTATATTAGTGAGTTCTTAATGGGCTTGAGTTCATTAGATTTAAAACGTCCATCTTAAGTGGACTTAAGGGGCTATTCTAATTAATCATATCAAACCTTTTGTTTGGCTTTTATTTATATTTCCCTAGGGCATTGATGGGCTATATCATAATCAAAGCAAAACAAAACTAGAAAGAAAATAAATAAAGAGGCTTAATCAAGTCAAGCTTACTACATATGTAGTTAAGTATATATGTGTGTGTGTGTGTGTTAAATCATTTGTGAAATAAAGTAGTCCATCAAAATAGTTGTATATCTATTGATCATCAAGCAAAAGGATGAAGAGTCTCTTGTCCTCAATCGCATTGTCCAAGCAGTACATGAGATCCCTATATCAGCAAGGAGATCCTACCTAGCATCATGGCCAACAGAACTAGAAGCACTTGAAGTCAATTTCTGGGAAACCTCCCACTACTCTTAAAGAGCTCCTAAACCATATAGGGAAATATACCATGATTAATGAAGTTGTGACCCCTTAGGATGCACTAAGCACTAGGCCTGCGAAGAAAGAGCCAACACTAATAAGAAGCTAAATGAATAAAAATATAGTCCCCTGTAAATAACCTTCAAATAAAAACACTCCCTTGAGTATCTCACAAGTAGACATACTCATGATCACTAAACAATACAGTTTGATCTAGTGGCCCACGAGTTCGTAGAGAATCCAAAAAGACAAACACCCTGAAGTACTATAACTTTTGCCATGGTCGGGGGCATACTAATGAGCAATGCTACAATTGGGGATAAGATAGAAAAGTTGATCCAACATGGCTATTTGAAATAATACATAGGCTAAAGGTGGAATGACCCTAAAAAAAGAGAATGGGGACCACCGATACTCACCTACAAAGGATCAAAGTTAAGGGAGACGTCCAAATAGCATATGAGGAGAGGGATGCCATTATCGGCAACTTAGTCCATGCAACAAGAGTATGAGATGCCCCCAATTCCAAATAAGTATGTCATTCTAAATGTATTATAGTATTTCTTCTTCCTTTGTTGTTATTTTATCCAACAAGTGAGGTTTCATTTTTGTTGATTTAGGTAAAATTTACATCATCAAAAGACAATCATTGTTTGTCTACTCCTCTAATGAAGCATTGTGAAGTTTTTCCACACGTCAACATCTTTTTAATCAATAACAACTGCTTGCATGAAAAATATTTTTTGTTAGAGTCCTAAAGTGGCTCTCTCCATGGAAAAATCCTTTCCACAAGAATCCTAAAGTGGCTCCCATCATGGAAAAATCCTTTATATTAGAGTTTTGAAATAACTCCCTCTATGGAAAAACACTTTCCGTCAGGGTCTTTAAATAGCTCTTTCCATGACAAAAGCATTTTCATTAGAGTCTTGAAGCAGCTCTCCCTTGACAAAAAAATCTTTTCTATAGAAGTCTTGAAGTGGCTCCCTCCATTGAAAAATCTTTTCTACTAGAATCCTAAAATGGCTCCCTCCATAGAAGGTACATGGCAACCCCTCTAAAGAGCCCACTATAGGCTCCATCAAGAGTATATGCCAACCCCTCTAAAAAAACCCGCTAAAAGCTTCATCAAAAATATGTGTCAACCTCTCTACAAAAACCACTAAAGGCCCTGCAAGGACACACGGCAACTTTTCTGAAAAAACTCACTCCAAGAGACACACAATACTTTCTCTGAAGAAAATCCTTTGCAATACCCTCTTGGAGATACTTTTGTGATTAAGCCAAAAAAACCCACCTTGAGTTCTCACAACGAGAAAGGCGATGATATCTCAACACTTAGCACCAACCATGAAGACCTCCTAAATAAATAATAAAGTCTATGATCACACATTACTACTACAACTATTAACAAAGTCAAGACCCTTTGAACTAAATATTGGAAGCACATATTATAAACTGTAGTTTATAAAGTAATTATAAAATAAGTTATAATCAAGGGGCAATGTTTATAAAAACAGTATTATAAATATTTTAGAAAATGGCAAATAATAGTACAGATATTCCAAAATTATCTAATTACAATTCAATTTAACATAAGCATAAACCAAAGCAAACCTACCAGTTTGGGATACAAAAATAAAAATACAAAGATAGTATATAAACCGAGAACATATCTCAAAATTCTGTATCATGATAAAACTTAGACCGAATCACCAGAATATCATTTGCCTTGAAGAAATTATCACCTCTACTAGTGCAAAGGGTGTAGTGAAACTTCCTCCAAGATAAGACAGTCTCTGAAGCCTTTTAGTGCACTCCAGAAAGCTTCATCTCAACCACCACTCAGTTGCAAAAAAATGACAAACAACATTATTAAATATAAGGGAGGAATAGAAGAGAATTTGTTGTTTTTCCTTTAGCTTAAACTTAGCAAATTAATTTATAAGCATTATGAGGAGAGCACTTCTTTAGGAATACCAATGTGGGATATATTGGTTAGTATTTTATACTAGTAGAGTTTCCCATACGTTTGTTTTATTTTCAATGTAGGACAAGGACTAGCCAAAAAATATTATATGCTTCCACAAGTCCCCACATTTTTATCTTGATTCCAATGAGAAACAACTCCCACTTATAGACTTTATGCTTATTGTACCCCTCTTTCACACTTTAAACATCTATGGATTCCAACTAATAATTAGCACTAATCCAAAGAAATAAAACATCTCTTTGAGATGTAATTAGCTCCAAAGTATCAATTAAATAGGTGTCAATTACAACAATTCCCCACAAATCCATAGTGTCAGACTATCAGGATTATCGTAACTTATTTTTAGTAATGGTTTGAACTACTACCTAAGTTATCCAATTTATGCCACCACAGAGATAAATGAATTTAAGCTTTGAATTTGGCCCTTGGATTTGGTGGTGTCCATTGGTAACAAAAAGCTATATGGCTATGCAGTGATCTTTAAGTTTGAAAAAAACATCTATGTGTCCTAATCCTGTATCATGAATGTTTTCAGGGAATAACCCTTTTCCTCTAGTTGTGGTCAATGACTATATACACTTAGTTAGGTATTTCCAGGGATGCACTACTTGCATCTTGCCAATATGACTTGACCCCATTCAGAGTTATAACTTTTACTTTACTCACAGTTAACAAGTGCTAGGGGACAGACTCAGATACTAAAGTATCAGTCAAGTTTAGGTACACTTTAACATACTCAGCAGCTTGTTTATACCACATTGAACTTTTCTTGTGGAATTTTCACTTGATAGGTTAGGTTGCCACTACAAGTGCATCACTAATGGGTTTTCAATCCCATCGCTAGCCAGGATTTTTGGAATGAGGATAACTCAAGTTCTTTGGTCAAAGGATTGATCATGTTGTCTTTGGATCCAACAAAATCAATAGTCACAATCCTATCAGACACAAGCTCCCTCATAAACTTTAGTCTAACTTAGATGTGTCTCTTATTCTTTTGATTATACTTTGAACTTTTGATCTTTGCAATTGTAGTTTGACTATCACAATGCATTACAATTGCAAACAAAAGCTTACTAACCATGGGTAATTGGACCATGAGCCCATGTAGCCACTCAGCCTCTATTCCAATTGTGTCCAAAGTATATAACTCTACCTCAAATATAGATCAAGTTATCAAAGTCTGTTTAGCAGACTTCCAGGAGACAGCGCCTCTAGCCAAGGTAAATACATACCTTGTACACTCATTACTCCCAAAGTTTTTGGCTATCCAACTAGCATCACTATATCTCTCAAGTACTGCAAGGAATCTATCATAATACAAAGTAATTGACGATGTGCCCTTAAGATACCGAAGTACTCTATCCAAAGCCTCCCAATGGGTTCTATTGGAACAACTTGTATACCTCGCCAACTTTGAAACTACGAATGAGATATTCTGTCTTTAGCCATTTGCAAGATATTACAAGCTCCCAATAATTTGAGAATACCTAAATTGAGACACATGAATACCACTTTCATTCTTGAAAAAAGCCATAGGAGAATCATATGGTGTCTTAGCAATTCTACATTCCTTATGTCCAAACTTCTCAACTATATTCTCAACATAGTGTGATTGAGAAATAGTTATACATTCAGTTGATCGAATCAATGTCCAAGAATCACATTAGTTTCGCCCATTTCCTTCATTTCACATTTACTTTTCAAGTATGACTTTGTCTCATTGATAATCTTAATTATAGATCCAATCAATAAAATATCATCCACATATAAGCATAGTACAATATAGTCATCACCTTTAGCTTTACAATAAACGCACTTATCATTATCATTTATGTTGAAACCAAATGATAAAATAGTTTTATCAAATTTCTTATGCCACTACGTAGGCGCTTGTTTCAATCTATAAAGGGAGTTAACAAGCTTACAGACCTCTTGCTCGTTACCAAAAGCTACAAATCCCTCAGGCTAATCCATATAAATCTTTTCCTCATGATCACCATACAGAAAGGCTATTTTCACATCTATATGGTGAATTGAGAAACCATATACGAAAGCCAATGCTATATGCACTCGGATTGTAGTCAATCGAGCACCTGGAGAATAGGTGTCAAAGAAGTCTATTCCCTCTTTTTGTCTAAAGCCTTTGGCAACTAATCTAGCCTTAAACTTATCAATAGTTTCACCAAATTTAAGTTTCTTTTTAAAGATCCATTGGCATCCAATCATAGTACACCTCAAAAGCAAATTGACTAATTCCTATGTCCTATTGGAGATAATGGAATCCGTCTCACTTTTGATAGCTACCTTCCAATGCTTAGCTTCAAATGAGGCCATAGCATCCTTGAAGGTCACTAGATCATCCTTGATACTGTAAGTGATAAAATTACTTCCAAAATCCTTTATGATCTTAGCTCTCTTACTTCGTTTAAGTTTATCTGGTTCTTTAGCTCTAATGGATATTGAATCAGAACTACTTAGATTAAACCCCACATTTGACATCTTTTCCATAAGATCAAGAATAAAAGTTGATTTAAGAGCTAAATCTAAAGAAAATCTTAAGTTATTCTAGTTTTCATTGGAAACACGTCCTCAAAGAACGTGGCATTACAAACTCCACTATTGTGTTAACCTCTATACTTGGGATTTCAAACTTAATTACCAAAAATCTTAATGCATAGCTTATTTCCACATAACCTAAGAAGACTGCATCAATAGTTTTAGGACCAGGCTTTTTTCTCTCATGTTGTGGGACTAGAACTTTTGCAAGACATTCCCACACTCAAAAATACTTTAATCTAGGTTTTCTACCTTTCCAAAATTCAAACAGAGTGCTTTCTTTATGTTTGAGAGAGACTTTATTTAGAATATGGCATGCCATATTCAAAGCCTCTCCCCACATATATTTAAGCAGTTTAGAATCCAAAAATAAACTATTGATCATGTCCTTAAAGGTTTTATTCTTTCGTTTTGCAACCTCATTTGATGAGGGATAGTAAGGAGGAGTCTCTTCATGAATAACACCAAAGTTCTGACAATATTTATCAAATTGATTTGACTCATACTCTACACCTCTATCTAATCTTAACTGCTTACGTTTCTTACCAGCTTGATTTCAGCTTCATTTTTTAAAATGATAAACTTCTCAAGTGCTTCATCTTTATGTTTTAACAGATAAACATAACAATATTTACTACAATCATTTATAAAGGTAATGAAGCATTTTTTTTTATCTTTTGTTAAGATCCCATTGAACTCACAAATATCTATATGCACAAGCTCAAGTATTTTAGAATTCCTTTCTATCGATTGATAAGGTTTTCTTACTTGTTTAGCCTTAGCACAAATTTGACATTTTTGACTACGATCAATATCATGTTTAGGTATCAAATTTAAGTTCATCATGCATTTAACAAAACCAAAACTTAAATGGCCTAAATGGCTATGCCAAACAGTGGAGCATTCAAATAGTATTCACAGAAGAAAATTTAGAATACTCAATATTACTTATGTTCAACATTTTCAACTTGTACTTTGAATAATCCATTAGACAAATAACCCTTTTCCAACAAAAGAACTATAATGCAAAATAACAACTTCATTGAACTTAAAAGTAAGTTCATAACCCTCCATAACTATTACAGAACCACTTATTATATTCTTACGAATTGTTGGAATATGGTGCATCCTCAACAGAGATAATATTCACCCCGAAGGAAACTTTAGATCCATGCATCCTATCCCAAGTAGTTGGCAGCACTTGAGTTCCCCATCGTCATAGATTTCCATCGATTAACTGATATGACATAAATAACAATTTATCAGCACATACGTGCACATTTGCCCTAGTGTTAATTAACCAATCAAAAAGTTCATAAATAGAAAGGAGTTTAGGTTTCAAAGAAACATACCCATCAATAGTCATTTCTGGAGCACTAGTTTCACTAGGTTCCCCCACAACCTTGTTGATAAGAGCTGGGCCAACAAACTCAAGTTTAGCCTTGGCTTTCTTAGAGGGACACTCCTTAGCTTAATGGCATACCCATCCACAATTCCAGCATGGTTTGTTTACTTTTGCTTTCTTCTTGGCCGTGGTTTTGCCTTTATTTATGGTTTTAATGTTTGAGTTTATTTAGTTCATTCTATTGAACCTTTTCTTCTCTTTAGTAACCACATTTGCCTTAGGTTGGTGCTCAATCGAAACTTCATGAGTTTGATTCTAGTGTTCTTCCTTAATGCTTATGGCAATCATAAGATCATCCAAGGACAGTTTTCCTTTTTGATGCTTGAGTGTCATTCCAAAATTTTTCCAAAACTTGGGAAATTTATCCAATATAGACATAACTAGAAACTTCTCAAGAAGTTTCATCTCAGTATCAGTAAGAGCATGCTCAAGATTGATCAATTCATGCATCTGTTCAGTTACAGACCTTTTCACAACCATTTGATACTTCATGAACTTGGAAATAAAATACTTCTCGAGCCTTTACTCTTCAGTATTATATTTTTTTATCTAACTCATCCTACGGTGATTTAGCGATGTACAAGTCTGAGTAGTATACATCAAAGAGAACATTTGACAGTAACGACAAAATTATCCCTTGACCTAACTAATCTTTCTCAATCCACTCAGCTATTTTAGCTATTTTGGGGTTAGTATCAATTGGTTCAGGTCTAGTCACCTAAGTCACTAAAAGAAGACCTTTCATTGTGAACTAGATTTTCATTCATTGTTGCCAACGTTTGAAAAATTGACCCCCAAACTGTTTTGGCAAGCCAAAGAAGTCCACTTTTTAGGACAACAATGAACCAACACCAGAAACACTTGCAGATGAAGAAGCCATTTTCAAATAAGCAGTTTAAACAAACACTAAAAATAATTTTCTTTTATTTTCCTAGTAGAACTTATACTAAATCACCAAAATATGATTTGTCTTGATGAAATTACCGTCCCTACCAACGCAAAGGGTAGCAAAACTTCCTCCAAGATAAGACAATTTCAAAAGTGTTTTGGTGCACCCCAGAAAGCTTTACCTCGACCACTACTCTATTGCTAGAATATGATAAACACTATTAAATATAAAGGTGGATTAAAAGAGAATTTGTTGTTTTTCCTTTAGCCTACACTTAGCAAACTAATTTATAAGCGATAGGAGGGGAACACTTCTTTAGGAATACCAATGTGGGATACATTGGTTAGTATTTTATACTAATAGAGTTTCTCATACTTTTCTTATATTATTAATGTGGGACAAGGACTAGCCAAAAAATATTATATACTTTCACAAATGCCCACATTTTTATCTTGATTCCTGTGTGAGACAATTCCCACTTATAAATGTTATGCTTATCATATCCCTTTTTCACACTTTAAACATCTATAAATTTCAACCAATAATTGACATTAATCCAATAAAATAAAACATCTCTTTAATATATAATTAATTCTAAAATATCAATTAAATGGATGTAAATTACAATACTAACTTCTTTGCATAATGTCATCATTAATACTTAACTTCTACAAGACCTTGTCATCAAAAAGTGCATAATTATGTTTGCAACAAACAGCCTAGTACCCCAACGAAACTTCACCAATGAGAAAGGTGGCTCTGCCTCTCCTCATGCGACCTTGTTGCATATGGAATTCACATCGATAACATAACAATATATTGACACTTGGAACAATTTATTAAGTGCACACGCAAATCCAACAAAAAAATTTTCAAGTCCTCAGCTGAATGCCTAGTTCCTAAGAAAGGTGCCTTGCGCGGGCTGGTATACTTTGACTTAACGAAGGAAACGACCTCCCTTAGGCTCAAAAGGCAGAACTACTACCACTAGTTAATGCTATTTCAAGAAAAATTCTCAATTGTTTCCAAAAAATTTGCCCCTGCTGACTCCAAGCTTTTTATTGCACAATTTCTCAAGCATGTCATGTGGATACAGGCAAATTTTCACTATGCCTTCAAGAGAGAGAGTTTAAAATAGTTCGAGGATTCATTTACTCTTTTACAGAGCATTTGACTTAATTGATTGTTTTAAAATTTTAGATGATTTGGATTTTGGACTCCTAAATTTAAAAATTGGGGTTACTTTTGATTTACATCTTTATAATATTATCCACTTCGAACAGATCATTTAGGTGTTGTAGGGTTTAGCAAGATTTATTTAGCGATTTTAATCTTATATGTGATTTTTAAATATCACAGCATTTTCAGATGTATATGATAAAGATTAAGTCAATCCAAACAGGAATTTATCAACTTAATTTGAGTCATTTGTATAATTACTTCCTCTGAACTCAATTAGTATGGATGGTCAGCACTTAATGAATCTTATCTGAGAAGGAAATCAACTCCAATAATTGCCACAAAATTCCAAAGTTTCTCTTCCTTGAGAACAATATATGCTTATCGGCATCATCAATTTGCATTGATGTGATCGTATTGCACCAACCATCACGTTGCTTCAATTCCATCGATATTTGTTATGGGAATTTGAGGATGTATAGGTCATCAACCATTTGTCTCAACCCCACCAGCAAAGCAAAATGACACTTTGTCCACATTATGCCATTTCTTACCTCTATTTCCAAGTGGGTTTTCGGCCACCAAATAGATTTAATTGATAATTTAGAATGATGAGCTCAAGTAAAAGTGTGCAACCAATTGCACCCTTCGTTAAGTAATTGGGAACTTCTGGTATTCATAGTTTTATTCGAATAATGCAGAAAGAACAATAACAAAAATCCAAAATTTGCCACCACTCTAGATTAGATTCTGCTTGTTTTTATTCATACATGTAACCCATAAATTTCACCACAAATATGTACGAGTTTACATGTCCAAATTGAAAGGGTGTTGGCCAGGCATATCACCATCATCAAATCAGAAAAAAGAACAAGAAAAAAGAAAAAAAAAAGAAAGAAAAGAAAAGGGAAAAAAAAGAAAAAAATGAAGAGGGAGATTAGTAAATATACGATGGGATTAATTACTTACAAGAACGGCGACCGCGTGGCATGCTTTTCTATTTCAATATTTGCACGAATGTTTTGCTGAGTACGAATGTTTTTCTTCAGTAGCATAAGTTTTCTACATAATGTAAAAAATTAAGAATTCGAGTTATAATAAGCTCTTAATATGTATGTATGTGTATAAATCCTTACAAGATGACAATCATCAACTCTCAATCTATGCTAATTGAGATAAGTTTTGAGATTATAAACGAGTTTCAAGTTTTAGTTTTTTGTTCCAATTCAATTTGTCAAAATATTTTATATACTTCATTTGTTGTATATTAATTTATGTTATGTGTGTTTAGATTATTTGAAGAAATGTATATATTACAAATATATACTCATTAAAATAGAAGTATAATATTCTTACAAATTAAAATAATAATCTGACATTAATTTAATAATCTATGTATTTAATATATATATATATAAGTAACATATATATGTTGCTTTTTAAATTTTCGAAAACTAAAACAACATGATGAATTTATAAATAATCTATTTCTTGTTAATAATACTATTTTCTCATAATTTTTAAACAATTATTATAACGCCTCTACCGAGAGATATTTGCTCCTGTACAAGGCGCTACCCACTTTATACCACAAGCCTTTTGAATAATAGAAAATATATGCCCAAAATATTTTAAAGTACTTAATTTTTACAACAAATGTACAACTAGAAACCGAAACATCACGAATCACACTTAGCACTTCTATCACTCTCATTACCTTATATATCACTTGGGTTAGTCTGTCTTTGTCACTCGATCTTATCTGGGGCAAAGAACAAAAAATAACAATAAAATAGCGTATATCCAAATGACTTAGTGAGACAGTTTAGCAATAATAATAAAGTGACAATTTCACGAATACCATATAAAAGACAGATAGAGGCAATAAAATTTTCAGAAGTGGTGAGAGGGGGTTTTAGTCAAAATTTTAGATGATCCATCTCACCACCGTTCCATACTAGTGATGAGACTTCACAAAATTCATTATCTCTCACCAAGGTTTAAATCTTAATTATGCCAAAAATGGGGTTGGCATATCATCTGAACAACAACAGGATTTGTGTCAAGCATTCGAATTTCAAAGCATAAGTATCGAACATATCAATAACTTTCACAATTTGATATTGGTGGTTCTCCTACTTTGTTACTCCACTTTCAAAAATATAGAAATCCTTATCATTCCAATGTACCGAGTGATCAACTCAGATATTTACTCACTCACTAGGCAGGCTAACTACATGTCTTACCAATTCATAGACAACTACCACCAACTAGCTATTAAACTGGGTTGTGTACATTATGTATGGGTACTAGCTGAAAGATCTGTCATCACAATCTGTCCCGCCCGGCTGTCTTTCGTAACCGATCCTAGGGCCCATCCCCAAGGGGAATATTTATTCACATTAGTATGTCCAACAGCATTTCAGATAACATAACAGGTCGCCATGTTAACTAACACACAAACAATTCGCTGCCAAGCTGGTTTCTAAAACGACATAGCGATAATTCAAAATCATTTTCAGTTTCCACAACACAATTGCCAATTTCAGATGAAGTGCTATAAGTCAATATTAACAAGAGTACTCAATGAGAAGGGACGATGTAGAGTATTATTTTTACAAACAATTTGATATATCAAAACTCGTGTAACCTTTAGAATTCAACAATTTCAAACAGGTAAGAGTTTCAACAACCTCAGGATCAAACAACAAGAACATAATAGCAATTATATATGTTCTTCCCCAGCAATGAAAACTAATATAAACTTACATGGCAAATGCGGAGGAATTCCTAGTTGTATGGACACTCAAGCCCTAGCTTCCTAGTCGAATTGAAAACTACCATAAGATAACTTGGGTTATTATTCTATCAATCCTCTGGGTCTTAAACATAAAGATAACTAATATTTTTATCACATTTAAGGTTATTCTAACGCTGGAGTTTAATTATATCTTATCTTAAATGGCTTTAATCTTTCAACCACATGACACTTCAGTATTACAAGACTTTACTTACTTGAGCCCAATCATTCCCACTTTATCATCTTAATGGTTTCATGGCGCGGACTAACTCAATCCTCAACCACCTTTAACAACTTCCATTTGTCACTTTACTATTTTACAGTACGCAATGGGGGTCTAGGAACCAGTTAGATTCTATGAGTCGATCTAGTTCAAGTTAGATAATTCATTCTTGTTCTAACATTTATATAACTTAATCTTATAATTTAGACCCAAATCCCACCTCATAGAATAATATGTCATATTATCAGGTCCAAGTACATAGACTTAAATCAATATTTCTTGACTTACTAAACTTAATTCATGTAATTAATCCTTAAGTTAACACTTACAACATTATGTCATTAGCTTGGGTCAAATTACAATTTGGTACTCCCAACTTAATGAGCAATTAATCAAAATTGTAAAAATCAATTGAATTAACTTTGATATGAAATTTACTAAAATTGGATCAAATTGAGATCCAATCTCATGCTGATGATAGCCTAAAAAATTTCAAAATTAAATTTTGAGCAAACTGCCCAAGTGCTAACGCCACATGCCACCACCGGAGATGGAAATTACCCCCCACTACCAGATGTGCTTTGTTAAGACGAACAGAACCTCCAACTTAATTTTTTATTTCACCGCTGTCTCGCCAGCCAATTTGGCCAAAAAAACCCCGGCCAACCCTAGCGCCGCCACAACCTCTTCCTCTCAATTACTCCTCTATCCGTTGTTCAAACCTTGAATTGAAGGTACCAAAACACTCCTCTCACCAAGACTATCAACACCCACAAAATGGTTTTTGATTTTAGTTGACGAAAACCCAACTCTCATCACTACTGCCGTCTCTCTACTGTTTGTTTCGTTTTTCGACCACTTTACCAATTGTTTCCACACATTTTTGGTATGGTAGGATTCCTCAAGCTAAGGGGAGTCTTTTTATGTAGTTGGTTCCGAGTTTCACGATGGTTCTCCAGTGATTCCCAATTGAGGGAGGTTTGGGGTGTTTTTAGAAATTTAACTAAATTTCATCCTTCACCCTATATATATAAAAATACTTTTCAGCCTTCTCATTTTGACCCCAAAGCTTTCAACCGACTACAATTTTACCCTACAACTCCTAACCACCTTTCACCTTAGCCCTCTGCATTTCAATTAAGTCCCTTAACTTTTAATCCTTACACATTGACCCCTGACACTTCTATATTTGGACAATCAAGTCCAAATTTAATTATTTTAAAGCCATTAGACTTATGATTCCCTCACATTGGCCCCCTAAACCTTATAGTTTAGTTAATCAAGTCCTTTTTTTATTTGCAATCCAACCCCTCAATTATAAATTTTTAATTCTAGATTGCAACTGAATTTTATCCAAAATTAATCTAGCCAAACTTATTACTTCCATATTTTACTGTATTTTATTCAGTACCTCAAAATTTGGGGTGTTACAATCATGAAGATATTATTTCTAAAACAAAATTAATATTTTTAAACTTATAAAGTATGCCTAACGATCCAACTCATCAGACCTCAAATTCAGGTGAATCTCAGGCCCATGAAAGCTTATGTGAGTCGTTATTCGATTTTGACAAATCTACCCCCTATTAGACACCTTGCCATCCTAAATACTATCTTTTATGTCTTTCAATTTTTGTGTAACTTATTTTCTTCCAATAATAGTTTAACTCTACACAACTATGTGATGGTGATAACAAATAATAACTTGAGGGCATTCATTTAATGCGTCTAATCAAAACTTGTTGGCATATAAATCTAACCCAAGACAGGCTAAAACCACAATTGATTATGACCAAAGTGTCCTTAGGCATAGAATATAGAGAAGAGCCCCCCAAAAAAAGAGAAAAAAAAAACAAAATTTGTGTAGGAAGGGGTATGGTAGTAGTTTCACAAGAAAAAAGGTTCACGATATTGATGGTTCTTACACTAACCTGTATATATATATATATATATATATATAATAAATTTAGCTTTTTAGAAGGTAAGATTTAAAAATTAAAATATTAATTTCACAAAAAAGAAAAAAAAATGGGGCTCAAAAAGAAATAAAGATGAGTTAATTGTAAGAAATCTGAAAATTTTTGGGGTCAATTTGTAGTTAAAATAGGTCAACTAGGTCAATTTAAGGCAATAACTTGTCCTAGGGCTCAATTGCAAACTAAAATAAGGTTTTGAGGGCCAATGCGAGGCATTAGGTAAATCAACTCAATTAAAGTTTTAGATAAACTCATAGGGATTAAATTAAGATTTTCTAAAACATAAAAATATATATAGAATCTTCCCTCCCCATTTTCTAAATTCTCACTTGCAATCACCATGGCTACTCCACCACCCACCTCCCACCAATGCCAACAATTAGCCAAAACAAATCTGGCCATTAGCTTCTCCATGTCACAGCAAAAAACCTACACCAGAAACTCCCAAAATCAACTACTGGTGTAATCAAAAATTGAGCTTCAAGAAGGCGTGTGGCAGAGAGTGGCGGTCGCAACCATCCCGTCAATCAGTGGGGGCAACCAAAAGGTGGGTTTTGATGTGCTCAACTTAAGGGTCAAGGTGGTGGCTTCAATTTCTAGTTATGACAACCAACGATGATCGAATTGAGGAGAATAAGCAACGGCAGCTGACAGTAGAGCAAAAGGTTTTCAACTTAATTAACAGGCAAGATGGCAACAAAACGCAAAATTTACTAAGGGCTTTTGTTGGGTATGAGGAGATGCATCGATTGGTTGATTCAACTCTTATTCTTGACAATAGCGCAAAGCGGCGATCCGGTGGCTTCTAGGAAGTTTCTTTGGGACAATGAGCTAAACACATGCATGATAATCTCGGACCATGAATTAACTTTGAATTTTGTTTAATTTGGTAAAATCTCATTTGAACAATTAAATGCTTCCCAAATTGATTTGACTAAATTGTTGGGTTAGTTTCTGATATAAGTTAAGTTAAATGCATCGAATTGTATTTATGGATCGAAATGATCGGGACAAGATTTATGATGTCAAGTTGAAACATTTGGATATATAAGTTGTATGAATTCTTAGTGGGCTCGGATTACTAAATTGGACCTTAGCCATTGTTAATTAAGCCAATTGATGTAATTAAAACCCTAACTTTTGTGTAACATTGCAAGAATTAATTATTAATAGAATATGATAATTCATTTCAAATTAGTCGAATTATTATACATGAGCTTGAGCTATTAACTTAAGAAGTGATCAGTGACTCGGAACAAACAAATCCCTCGTTAATAATATGTAGCGACATTAGTATGATTAGTATGCTAACCTTGCATTAATTTCGGAACCAAACCTCTAAATATTATACTAGTTGGAAGCATGATGATTTTGTTAGAATAATTTAGATAATCAGAATATTCTAGGCTAAGTTACCCACATCCAAAATGGGGCGAGAATCTGGATTAGGTAAATATACCTCATAATGAAGAACACCCGATATTAAAGCATAAATGGTTTAACTATTTTTTAAAGGATACAGTGCAAATATTTTGATATTTAAATATGTTCTATTGGAATAGGTGACGAGCAACTAAGGTCTATAAGGCCACAGGTCATGGATAGCACTTTTGTGGAATTTAAGGTGAAGGTCTAACCTTTCTTTCTTCTAAGAAGTGAATGATCTTTGCTGTTTAAATTCTGTATGTCCATTTGTCTAAACTTGATTGTACTCATTCTAGTGTCCATAAATCCTTTTATGTTGTCAATTTTCTATCTCATATACCCTAAAGCCTTGCCGTCTAACCCCATGTTTATTCCCAACTTCCTATGAATATGTTATTTAAAATGGTCTTATAGATCAACTTCATTTCGTGCTCCTAGTTAAATCATTCTATATGTTATTCTTACGACCTTGCTGGCCAATGTTTTTTTGGATTATATCATTCCTTTCAGTATGATATGCATGCTTCTGATCAATTATTTTGAAATATATTTTACTGTTGGTATTATGTTATGTTACCCATGAGGATGCCCTTGGGAAGTTTGTTACCCATGGGAACGCCATGGGAAGTTAGGTCCGGGACTAGGTCCAGAAAAACGGCCAAGCGAAATGGACTGACAGTGACGGTCTCTCGACTAGTACTCACTCACAATCCTAACTAGCAAATAGTTGGAAGTAGCTATTTGTGAGTGGCAAGATCTAGCAATGCGGCTAGTTATACAACATGTTACGTCACTACCTACCAAATTGAGTGCTCAGGCATCAAGCAAAGTGCTTGGGCAACAGAGTGATAAGAGAAACTTGTTTATGTTATATTTGTATCCTGTTTGACTTGATATGTTTTGTTTGAAGAGCAATAAGGTCGGATTTGCCAACAGCCTACTGAATTTTTGTATGGCATCTGTTATGCTGTATCATTACTTCATTGGTTATTGCATGTCTCATTACTTGTAACCCTATTTATCAATACTTTGATTATCGCTAAATTTACTTTCAATAGTTTCTCCTTTAACTACTTAATGTATTCTCCCCTCACTAAATCTTTAAAACTTACCCCTCATGTTATTTCTTGTTTTCTTCCCAAATGGGCTCTGATGGAGACTACAGGGCTCAAGGCTTGCCTGAGTGGCTAGCATATAAAATTTTGTAATATATTAGGTGTTTATGTATGTGTATATATCTAAGGACTTGACAAGGATGCACCTAAATCTTATGCTTAGACTTTGGGTACTTTGTGTAAATAGTTAAGCAAGCTTGACATTATCTTCTTATGTGTATGTGTCCGCGCACTTTGAGTTTAGTGGAATGAATGGTTTATGGTCACTATGATCTATTTAAATTAAATATTTTGGAGGTGCGTATTTTATTTGAATAATTGTAAATAATACTGGAGTGGCACCTCAACTCGAAACACGTACCTCCGGAAGGGGGCACTATAATATATTACCTTTATCTTGTCATTTACCAACGTTCAAGATTTATTTTATTTTATAATGTTGATTTTATTTTATTTTATTTTATAATGTTTGCTCTACGCCCTTTTTCCCCAACATAATCTTCACTTGAGCGCTTCAGAGTTTGAATGGAAATCCCTCCCCATTCCCAATTTCTCTAGCTGTGTTATGATTTGGTTATCTGTAAGTTTTTTTATTTATTTAAATATGTGCAAATATATTTAAAATTTATTGAAATTCAAGCCCAAAACTTGGCAGATTATCTGCATGTTCTTTTCCATTTATTTAATGAACTTCTGACTCATTTGGACCCATAAAAATATGGATTATAGGGAGAGTATTTGCCGGCCTAGGAGTTTTACTCCAAATAATGACGTCAAGATTCTATCTCAAGTGCAAATATAATGTGAAGCAAACCAGTTTTGTTGCTCTAATAACCATTCAATGTACCCAGAGTATCAGCCCGACTCTGCTTAGGTTCAGAAGTGAGATTCTTCACAATCACAGTATTATGATTATTTCTAGAAGAAAAAGATGCTGTCGATTTTTTGGATCCTCAATCCCCAAGATTAAAAAAAAGGTGGGGGCAAAGAAAAGGGGGAAAAAAAAGGTGTATTTCTAGAGTCAAGATGTTTAAAAGACTTTATAAAAAAATCAAGAGGTGAATTAAGCCACGACGTCATCTTTATTTTTCAGTCATACCTTCTTTTTCCTTATAAAAGAATTTGGTATAGAAAATTATTATGAGAAAAAATGAGTTAGAATGGTAAAAAAGAATCAAGAGGCCCGAGTTAACACAGGAAAATCAACTCATAGAAATTGATTAAAAAATCGAACCAAACCGGCCTGTTCGACCAATTCAACCAAGAATCGGCAAGGGCTCCGGACCAATTGATAATTAAAATTAATTGGCTAAAAAATCAGTTCAAACCGATAAAAACCGATTGAACTAGTGAACTAGTTTTTATTTTAAACCAGTTAATAATTTTTTAAATAAAAATTAAAAATTAAAGAGGCTAAATTTCTCTATTTTTTTTTCTTTAAAGTTCAAGCTTCTTTACTTTTTTTATTCTTCCATTTTCTCTTTCAAATTCTCCCCAAATATCAAATTCCAAATCCAAATTCAAGAACTAAGCTTCAAGATAATTAAAAATTTGTGTATTGTGATTTTGTTATCTATTATAATATTGCTCTTAATTTATGAGTTGAAAATTTTATATTATTTGAGTTGGTATTTGTTGTTCTTGTAAGTTGTAATAGATTTTATAAAGATTTTCTTTTTTTTTTTGAAAGAATTACTTCATAATTTGACATTTAAATTCATGTATGGATATTATTGTAGAGTAGAATTTGTAAAAAATTTAATAAATACTAGGCAATTTTTTATTTTTTCCCTTAGATATATATTTTTTGTATTTTTTTATATTTTTTGTATTTTTTTATATTTTTTTATATTTTATATATATAATATTAAATATAATTATAACGTCACACCGGTTCAACTAATGATTAAACTGATTAAATCTGTTGAACCAATAACCAATAAAACCACCGTTCTGATTTCTCAAACATTGCTCATAGAAAAGGCTACAAAACCGCGTAGGAAGTGCTCTTGGATTGTCTAAAAGGAGACTATGTCCAAGTTTCAATTCAAGATATTATACAACTACACAATATTTCCTCCCTCCCAACCTGACCCCCCTCTCTAAGTTGACTGATATTTGCCTAAATTTAAAAAGTAGTCCATTGGCCTTAAGCCCTTTGTCCATCAAACTGGCAAGGCTTTTCTCATCACCCTTCTCTCTAGTCTCTCCCATAACCCTTCATTCATATTCTAAGTATTTCTACACACTTTGTTGTATAAACATCTTATCCCTCATTTCCCCGAACTTTAATTTCAAGTCCTAATCAAGAAGTTATCAACTTATTTGAGATGACGAAGGTGGGAAATTTCCTTCTCTTTACTTTGCTTTTGTTTACCAGCACACTTAGTTTTTCTGTTTCTGATGATGCATATTCTATTCTTGGAAATTGGAAGTTAGATGAACAATAATTGATGAAATTTTTGATTTGTCTATTTGTCAACTAACACAAGTACTGATTAATTTTGGCTGTTCTCTAGGCCAACAGGAATTAAAACACGCATATTCATTGATTCTTTTTTCCCCTATGAATTTCATATATAGATTATAAACTAGTCTTGCTCTCATGGTGGGCATGATTTTCCATTCTTGGAAATAATTGCATCTTGGTATTTCACAAAGAGCTGGGCAAGATCGTCATGTGGGCCTTTGGTAAATGAAGTGATCGATCTTTTGATTTTTGCTGTCCTCATGAATTGGTGAATCAGAATCTTGTCCTAGCTTGTGTTCATTAACCCCTAATTCGGACAAAGAATATTTTTAGTACCTTCACTTTGTTAAATTCCCCTTCTTCTTCTTACCAGCTTCTTTGAGTTTTTGACCCTTTTTTCTGTTTTTTTTTTTTTCTTTTTTGCAGAAAGTGGTTTTGAAATTATTAATTCATGATGACAGAGAGAAACAGAAAGCCATGAAGACAGTTTCTAGCCTCTCAGGTACTCTAAATCTTTCTCTTTTTCCTTTTTCCTTTCCTGCTGATGTAATCAGAGATGGGTCAGAAACTTTAATTTCGAGAGGTGAGATTGAATTTTCACAAAATTATTTGGAATTTTGAATTTTAATAAAAATATACACCTAATATATAATTTTATATAAGGGAGACGATTGTCTCGGCCAGCGGCCAGCCTGCCAGCCCCTTCCTTGCTCCGTCCCTGTTATGTTCTTGAACTCGGTTTTAAATTCTCCTTCTTCTGCAGGTATAGAATCCCTTGCCATGGACATGAAGGAGAAGAAATTAACAGTAGTAGGGGATGTTGATCCAGTTCAAGTGGTGAGCAAATTGAGGAAATGTTGGCACACAGAAATACTCACAGTGGGGCCCGCAAAAGAGCCAGAAAAGAAGAAGGAAGCTGAGAAAAAGGATGACAAGAAAGATGACAAAAAGGATGACAAGAAGAAAGAGGATGAGAAGAAGAAGGAAAGCGAACAAATTGCTGAGCTCCTGAAGCTCTACAAGAACTACAATCCATATTACACACAGCACTACCACGTCTACAGCGCTGAGGAGAATCCAAATTCTTGTGTTGTTTGCTGATGTAATTAATAATCTGGTTTTGCTTTATATACAGAAGATAATGAATTTTGCCCTTTTTTCTTATAATTTTGATGGATTTTGAAACATTTTCAAGAGCCCATATGTGAGAAGGGATGGACTTGTGCATATATGGTTGACGAAATGGGTCTGGATGATTGATTAGTCCATGGATTGTGGTAGTTTTTGCTAGATATGAATTGATCATATGGGATGGAAGAAGAGAATAATTTTCGAAGAGTTTTTCACCTTTTAGTAGTTTTCTCCCTTAATTTGCCTTGTTTTGTTTATGAGAGACTTTTTCAGGTAGACATCTTTGTCCGAATGGCGTGACACAATATTCATCATATAATATGCAAGTTAGGATAATCATACGTGGCTCTCGATATACTTGTCGATGAGATAAAAATTAAAAAGATATTTCAAGTCAATATTTAAGTATCAAATGTTATGAATTTAGAGATGACACTGAAGAGGGTTGGATTGACCCAACTGGGAATCACGGTTTTTATTCTCACTTTTCCAAATTAGTTTCCCTACCCACATTCATATCCAGTAGGAAGGAGAATTTTGGATCCATGTCCGCATCTAATGAATGTAAAGAACTTTGCGGGAATTTCTCATTTCTCATTTCTCATTCTATTTTTTAAAACCAATTAACTAACAATATATAATTAATTCAAGAACCAATTATAAATTCAATCAAAATAAACGCAATCCAAAGTCAACAACAATAACATGGGAATAATCTAAATAAATACAATCCAAAAATTAAATATAAATTAAACCTACTGCAATGATAACAAAATAAATTTATAAAATTTACATCCATTATTTGTTCACTCTCTTATTCACCATTAATCTAAATCACACAAGTTTAAGTCAGCTATCATGCTTCCTAATTAAGATATAAAAGAATTAACCTAATTAAAATATGAACATCTATTTGGAGGGTTTAGAAGCGGGAAAAGAGCTGTAGCACACCTATTTCCACTTCCGCACAATTAAAGTGAGTATTCTTCATACCTATTTTCATATCTAATTAACAATTAAAATTTCCAAACCTATTGGGTTGGAACGAGTGAATGGCTACTGAGTAACAAATTAAATTGGCTTCCCTAACTATGATGTTAAATAATATACATTATACTCTAAAAAAATTCAAATAATCTTTAAATAAAAGAATATTTGTATTCATAATCAACACAGAAATTTAGGTAAAGAGTGCCTAAAAATGCGAGATAATTTTTATAAAAACTTAACAAAATAGTCTAATAATTTTGAAAAAATGGTACCTTCTCTGTGTGTGAGAGAGAGAGAGAGACCATCCATACCAAGCTCATAGCTATTAAAATTGATTATAAAAATTGATGAGGTTGAAAGTTGTATATAGTAA